>OX421507.1:18437078-18642078 GCA_949126835.1 Anisus vortex
CTATTTTGTGACTGTTTTCCAAATACGTGATTGGTTAAATCTGCCAACTAGCTCGGCCGATATTCGCAATTTTATAGAAATATTTTTTAATTAAAATAACAATGAAGTACGGTATACTTTTTGTTATTATTATTATGTCCAGTGCTTTTTTGTGACGGTACGCACCGGTACGGCGTACCGGCACCTTCTTCAATGTGGGGAAGAAATTATTACTTTTCTTGTATTATAACGTTATTATTAATTTATTATATTATTAATTTGTTAAAATTGAATTATTTTAAAATTGCGCGCAATAAGAATTAAAATATAAAATGCGAGACTGCTTAAAAAGTTAGGCAATCTATCACTGAGTACCGGCACCTATTTTTTTACAAAAAAAGCACTGATTATGTCCTATGTGAGTGTAAATCTGACAAACGTAGGGCTTAGGGACAGTTGAGTAATTAAGTTATTAAATTCAAATCTCACATAAAATATATCTTGACTTATTACTTAGGCTTAAGGTAACTTATATTTCATTAAGCCTAGACTAGACTAAATTGATACAGATCTAAGGGAGCTGGGCACAGGTAATATTGGGTGATAGGGTGAGGGGTGGGATCTTCAGCTATTATCAGTAAAAAGCAGGAAAGGAGGGGGGGGGGCATTTATTTCTTCATTGACTTGTAATAGTTTGAGGGGGGGGGTACAGAAAGGGACTATTGTCAGTAAAAATGGGAGGGGAGTGCATGATTTTTTTTCATCTACTGTCAATTAAAGCAGGAGGGGGAGATGATGGGAAGGGGAAGATGGGGCTCACTTTGTTTTCTTCACCAACCAACTTGTAATATTTTAAAGGGTTAGTGACCAATGGTGGTTGGGAGAAGGGAGACAATATCAGTAAAAGTAGGAGATGGATGTAAAAAAATTATATGGGTGAAGAGGGATATCAACTCATTTTATTTATTAACAGACTCTTATAATCTTTATAGAGATGGGGTGTTACAATAAGAAATATTGAATTACATATCATATGGTAATAAAGTAAAGTTCAATGTGTTCCGGTAGCCTGGAATTTGGCTCTGACAACCTTGAAATAGTCAGGAAACAGTCTTGAATTTTTTTTCAGAAAAAATGTGAGAACCCTGAATATAAGACAACATAGATTATTACAAGACGTAGTAATAATACTGCAATGGTAACTATAATAGAGACATTATGATATAGATAGATCAATGGATATAGTTAGATAGATTTATACCTTCGACAAATTGATGGATAGATAGATAAACAGACGGACGGATGGACAGTTAGTGAAACAGAGATATATACGTTTGATTAAGGGTTAGATAAATGGATAAATGCAAAGTGGATTGTCGGATAGATAGATAGATAGATAGATAAATGGAACATTGGGTCGTTGGATGGTCTTAATTTATATATTACAGACGCTCCTTCTATAAAGAAGATTATTGCATCCTACGCCCACCCGTGGTCCAAGTCTAGTCTTGCATCTTTATTAATGTTTTAAATGATGTTAAATTGCTGATTGTCCCGGTTTGTTCATGCAAGCGATTCCATATCCGAATGCCGCTCGGGAAGAAAGAAAGAATGAAGAAATGGTGGATACAAAAAAGATTAGTTGATCCATGGTTGGATGGATAGATGGATAGAAAGAGAGGGCGGGGGGGGCTGATTATATGGATAGATGGATAAAAGAATAGTTGCATGGATAGATATGTTGAATGGATGGATAGATGAAATAATTAGACGGTAGATGATCGGTGGTCTATTTGGTTGGATTGGTGAATGAATAATTGATTGAAAGATAGATAAATAGATAGATAAATGGGACGATTGTTTTTTTTTTTATAGTTTTTAGTCGACCACACCCATACGGCATAAATAAGGGGTCGGCAACCTTTAGCTAATATATTTCTAAAGCATTCAGCTTGCCAACAGCCTGAAAGCAACCTGCTCTATTATATAATTAAAATTTTGATAAGACAATTCATTTAGCGCCTTAGCAAGACCAAAGCCAAAAGCACTGGAAATGTATTAAAAAAAATGTTAAAGCGTTTTATATATAAAAAAAAAATACGCGTTAGTGATTATCATCCTTTTTATTTGCATTTATACAAAATAAAAATGATTATACTAAACTTGCACATTTATTTATGGTTGCTTATTGTATCATTTAATTGTTGTATAATAGATTTAATGTCTTGATTGGAATTAATATTTTAATCTCAGCTTTACTGAAATTTTCGTTATATTGCAATGATTGTATGCTTGATTTTTTTGGATACAATTATAATTTACTTTTAGAGAAACGTAGTAATCTTGCGAACTGGGTAATTTATGTAATGTTTAAAAATGTGCATATTTATTCTTATTGTCATATAATTATTATCTAATTTTCATTTTTTCTTTTACAGTTAGTTAATGTCAAAGTTAATATTTGTAAGCCATTTATTCTTCTGTAAAAGAAAAATAAACATATTATAAATATTAGCACAAAAGAAAACGGGGTAATTATCTCCCTTTAATTTAAAACGTTTTCAAATTGGATTCAATAGTGATAAGATAAGTTATTGATCCAAATAAATGGAAATTTGAATTGATTACATAAATTCCGTCTTAACAGCATACCGGTAATTAAAACAATATTAAAGAACCATTTGTACTCAAACACAATAGACATTCGCGCACAATAGGCATACCATACCATTTATCATAAAAAAAGGATAATTTATCATTTAAAAGTATCACATTATTGAGCTATTGTATTTCCTGACTGACTGATGATTCGTTTGAAAGAATCTCACTGATTGTGGAACAAAAGAGTTCTTAAATCTCTCTGTTCTTGCCCTCATCTGTTTATAATTTTTTTTTTTATGATTTTTATTTTATGATTAGTTAAATTGTGGACTCTTTCCTCGGTCCTAACGGGGTCTCCAAAGTAATACGAAGAAGAGGAAGAAGCCGACCACTTCGACTAGATATGATGTAATTAACGTGAAGCGATGTGCATGATCTTGGAGAATTTTATCAATCATAGACATGTACCTTGAACTGAATTGATCTCCAAGAGATGATAATTCTGTCTGTGTAGTACGAGAGGCTTTGTTTATTGGTCGGTCTATCCGGTGTTTGTTCAATGTGGTGGTATTACCATACCAGCAGGTGATTGCGAAAATTATGACGCTACCAACAGTCGCCGAGTAAAAGAGATTCATAATGGAAAAGTCTTTGTGCATTTTCTTACAGAGGCTTTGGCAGTGGTCAGACCAAGTCAGTAACTGTGACGCCAAGATATTTAATATTGCGAGACTTGATCTATTATTTGGTTGTTTATTTGTAAATCAGCCAGCTTTTGTTTCTCCTTCCGGAAGTCTACAATCATTTCTTTCGTTTTTGTGATATTCAATGTCAGGTAGTTCTTTCCGCACCATTTGTAGAAATCTGAGGTCGTACTGTGATAGAGACTGTCGTCACTGGAAACAAGGCCGACAATGGCTGTATCGTCGGTGTATTTGATTAACGATACTGTATCGATTGCCGAACTTCGAATATCATTGGTGTAAATTGTGTATTGAACTGGAGAGAGGACACACCCTTGAGGCGCTCCAGTGCTTTTTTCTCTTATTTGTGAGGTATATCCCTCTACTATGACAAATTGAGGGAGGTTTATCAAAAATTGTATGATCCAGGCTTGGATGCGTTGACTGACATTTAAAGCAGATAGTTTCTGTATCATAAGGTGTGGTATTGAAGGCAGATGAAAAGTCAACGAAGAGTATTCGAGCGTAATTCTTCGGCGTATCCAGATGGTGGTACAGTCTATCTAACATTAATGCTATAGCATCCTCAGCGCTTCTGCCTTTTTTGTAGGCAAATTGGTAGGGAGCAAGGCTTGTGTGCACCTCTTTTAGTATACGTCTGAGAATAATTTTCTCAAAACATGTCACGATAATAGATGTTAAAGCGACAGGACCTAGGTCTTTGTTGCTAAGGACTTTTCCTTTCTTTGGTACGGGCACAATCTCTGAGGTTTTTCAGATAATAGGAATAGTTTGATTTTCCCAAGATTGATAAAAAATGAAGCAAAAAATAAAGGACAGCTATTCCGAAAAAAGCTTTACTAGTCGCCCACTTATTCTGTCTGGTCCTGACGCTTTGGCTATGTTTACATGTTTCAACAGCGACGTCACAACATCTACACTGAAACCTTCTTGACAGTCATCTAGAGTTAAATTGAAATTGTTAAAAGATGACATTATGTCTTGGTGAATAGATCTAAAATCGTGACAGTCAAAACGGCAGTAAAAATTATTTAGTTGGTTGATAAATTAATATCTTCATTCACACTCAGTGTGTTACGCTTGGGTACATAGCCCGTAATTTTCTTTAGGCCATTTTATCATGCTTTTGAATTGTTGATACGAAGGACACTTTCAATTTTTTCGTTTGTATTGTTTTTTGCCTTCATGTATTTTCTTTTAAAGTTTTTTTTTGACGGAAATAAATTCTGATGTACCATTTTTAAAAGCACTTTTCTTGTTCAATATCGATTCTTTCATTTCTTTAGTCATCCAAGGTTCGTTGTATTTAAATACCCTTATTTTCCTTCAAGGGATAATATGGTCTTCACAAAAAATAATGTAGGAGTTGACAGTATCTGTTAGTTGATCAATTTCGGGACAATTATTTATAAAGACATTCAAATCAGTCTGTTCTCGACAGCTTTGTAGTCTTCCACCGCCTCATTTGACCATACCTGAATATATTTAGTTTCAGGTTTTGAGAACTTTAAGACTGGTTTGTAACGAGGGGTAAGGTGTATCATTGCCCAACAAGTTATATTTTGTTATATAACTAATATTACTGACTAATTATTATTTATTCATACAAACCCAGCATTAAGGTATTTAATTTAAGGTATACAATTAATTTACGTTAAACATTTTTAAAAATAAAAATTTCCTGCATTTATTATTTGTCCATATAAGGAGTTAATCTTTTAAACATGAATAATTACAACAATGCTAGTACAAAAAAGTCTCTTATATGTATACAATTAATAAGACAATGATCTTTTGTTTTATAATTACTTAGCTTTATGTTTATTTAAAGAGGATGAGTATAAAAAAAAACTCTTTTAAATGTAATTAGTCTGTATCAATTACTGAACCGCTTGTCTTGAATGCCATTCGCTAATTGCAGAATGTCAGATACATATTAAGTAACTTCTGAGTTGTCAAGTATAAGTGACCTCCTTGTATGCTTGCAACAGCATTCATGTGCGATGAAATATGTTTACAAGTGTAAATTGAACCAAAGGCTGAAAGTAGAGCGAAGGCCTAGCAGTTAAGAATAGCAGATGGTTTTTCTAAGCAGCTTCCTTCCAGATTTTTTCTGTTAATTGGCTCATTGTGATGCCCATTTTTTTAGATGTTTAAAACTCACCTTGCTGCATTTTTAAATCAACAATACATCTTTACTTAGAAAAAAAAGATCGCCATCTAAGAATGTTGTAGTAAGTTCAAGCCAGTCAGGAATGATGTGGAATGAAAACACTAGTCACTGAATTTAAAAGTCTTGACTTTGTTTTGAAAACTCAGCTTTGATGCACTTCTTAAAAAAAGCACATCTATCTATCATAATAAATGAGTTAAATTAGGGAAGTACGTGTTGTTAAATATTTTGAAATTTGATTTCAGTCAAGATATGTCCAATTTTAATGCAAATCCATTTCAGTGGTCTAACAGTTAAATCGCTGTTTGACCCCCGGCCTCAAATGTAAGTTCAACCCACTGAAATGTGTCGCTATGTCATTCAGAAACATCAGCTTCAATAGTCAGCTCTCCTCATTCAATACCGGAAAAAGTATTTTTCATTAAGAAACATCTAATGGAGGTCTCTCGCGTGCCATTGAAAATAGCTCTGCGTGCCTTAGGTTGCCGATCCCCGCAATACATTATATAAATAATACCACAATACTTAACGGTAAGAAAACTGTTTTCGGAGTGTAGGCAATTGCACTTTGATTATTTTGATATGATATTGATCCTTTTATTTTTTTGCTCTTTAAAGCGTTCTATTTCGTCTGCAATATACTATACGCCGTACTTTGCTTTATTTTGAAAATGCCACACAACATACTTTAGAGACGGTAGAATATGTCATTGTGTTTTTTTTTTTTTACATTTAATAAAATAAATTTAAAAAAATACAAAAAACATTTAATTTAATAGCAACAGCAAATAGTACATTAAAAAAAACATAAGAAAAGGAATTGAATAATTATTTGTAAAAAATACAGCTTCTCAGTTTTAATTAACAAAAATATATTTTTTAAAATATCAATGTTCTAGATTCTAAACTACTTAACAAAAAATTCTAGCGTTTTATATAATAGGCTACTTGCTTGTTACAAATTGATGAATCAGGGGCTATTGATTTACGATTTATAGGTCGTGACAGATCAACTTTTTATTTTTCAGTTCTTATAGATTCGGTATAAATCATTGTACATTTTTTTTAAAACTTTTTTTTTTAATATCACCCTTTGATCTTATAATGTTACGTATGCATTAATCTACTCTCGACCAGGCGATGCCCTATCGCTGCCCTATCGCTGCCCTATTGCTGCCCTATTGCCTAGTATCGAACCGATACGGGGGCCATAAAATCAAACTTACTGATGAGCCAAAAAAAAAAAAGAGAAATGTTTAAAAAATCAACTTTCGAGTATATTCATGATGCATTATTTTAGGGGTCGGCAACCTTTTGATAATAGTGTGCCAGAGTAAGATTTCTAATTCATTCAGCGCGCCAACAGCCTAAAAGTCATCCTGCTCTAGCACTAAATTTCTTGTAGAAGAGACTTGAATCTTGGGATTTTCTGAGTGCCATTGAAAATCACCCTGCGTGCCAAGTCTGGCACGCGTATCGTAGGTTTCCGACCCGTCTATTAGTGTATTTCACCACAACAGAAAAATTGTTGAATGTTAGATCACTGCTTTAGCCGCAGCCCCCGTGTACAAGATATTAGTAGTCTCAAAAATAATCTCTAAATGCATATGTGTACTATGATTTTTGATATGCGATATAGATTTTAGTCAATCACGGAACAGAAAATTAATACAAAAACCAAAATCAAACTAAAATATCTATCTCTCTATTCGTCTATCTGCATATATCTATCATTATCTGTATACCTATCGATATATCTATATGTCCCTCTATTTTTATTTTATCTATCAAAGATAGCACCCTATCATCTATCTTTCCGTAAATCTGTTGGTTAATCTATTGTTGTATATATGTTTGATGCAGGTCCCTCGGTCAGTACACCTGACTGGGTTCTAGCCATGCATGCCGACCTATCCCTGCCATGCTGCAGGAATTGAGGGCCTAGGACGTAATATCTTCTATCAAGAAGTCTGTAGACTTATAACTAAATGTGCAGGTTTAGTGCAATCCAGATCGCAGATGAGGATTTAGTGCAGGCGAGAATCAGTATGTCAAGGGGAAGGCCAGGGAACTTATTTGAACAATGAGTAATGTCTTAAACAACAACAAAAAAGAGACTTAATCAACTTAATACCAATAACGTAGAATACTATTACTATACAGTGACACTGTTTTATGTGGATTTATAATAACATTCACTTATAATTGTCTTCATTTAGTATTTTACTGTCAATAGATCTAGGCTACTAATCAGTAATTGTGTAACTTGATTAGATGGGTAATCAACTTTTAACTCTGTATATAAGTAAAGTATCTAGTCGAACCAAGTTGATACATGGGGCAGGTGTAGCAGCGTTTACCAGTTTCTGTGGCTACGGCATACTGTGGGATTGTGTGGCCAGCACAATGCCCACCCGCCTTTACCTGACCAAAGTCAGGTAACCATCAGAGCTGGGTAGACTCAGGGACACCCTCCAGACCCGGGATCAAATACTAGCCTTCACCAGGATTCGAACCCAGGGCCTTCGGTACTTCAGCCCTGCCCCCCCCCCCTAACTCTGGATATACAATTTTCCGTTCCATACAAACAAGAGTTGTAGTTTTACTAAAGCATTCGACCGATCCATGGATCCTTAGAGTGAAGGCGGACCACGAGCAACATGTCAAGGTCAAGGTTAAACTGATCAGAAGCTCTTGAGACGTGTCTGCTTGAAGACATGTCATTCTTTCACTCTCTATCCGTCTTTAACACATTCCCTCTCGCTCTCTTCCTCGCTCTCTCCCTCTCTCTCTCCCTCGCTCTGACTTGTACACTGGCTCCACTTCTGTGACAGGGGCCCAGAGAGTGACTTGTGTATCAATACCTTGACTTGTCTCTCTAAATCTTCCCAAATGGTTGGCCATCAATGTCATCAGCTGTGGTCCACGTTGGAAAGGGTACTTTGTTATTGTGTGCGTTGATCAAGCGAATCTCCCACGCATTTCTCCTTCTCCTGATTTGTGTGTGTGTGCGTTCATGTATGTGTGTGTATTTCATTATTTGTGTCTGCGTGTGCGCATTTCTGTAGACGTGTGTTTGAGTGTGAGTATGCCAGTGTGTTTAATGCGTGTATGTGTCTTTTATGTCTGTTTAGTATTGATTGTGATGTGCTGTAATTTATTTAGTGTGTGTGTGTGTGTGTTTTCATTAGCTTATGCAAGAGTTATTATTTAAGTTGTTAAGGAATTAATTTACACTTTAAGAATGGTAGATTGGAGTTGTTAAATAGTATATGATTTGAAGTCGTTTATAAAAATTGTTTGAGAATTATTGTGAACAGGAAAAGAGAATATTTATTCTTTACAATTTCAAATTGATTTTGCATTGAATTTTCCTCCCGTTTCTGCTTTTTTTTTCAAAATGTCCCACCGTAGCATTTATTTGATATTTCATGTCGTCACGCAATCTCAGAACAGTTCCGCTTCCGTGTATCAAATTATTTTATAAGACAGACGCCAGAGACCCATGTCTCGTGTCTAAAAGAAATTTAACCAAAATCTACACATTTCTATAAGGTTGCAGTCAGCAGATGATGCGTCTAAAAATAGCGCTGTGATTTGGTAAACTTCCGGTGACAAACTTTTCTATTTTCTATTTTTTGCTATTTCTGATGCCTGTCTGTGACAGTGTGACGTGCGGACTTGCCTTCTCGGACCTTAATATTTTCTTAATAAACTTCTGAGCAACCAGATAGATATAATAGCTTGTTCATAATAATCACATTTTTTAAATGTCCATAATTGTATTTTGTAAATCACGAACTGTGTCAATGTCCGTGACTGAATAGATAGGATTATGTACTTCCGTTACAGACCTTTAAGTCAAATCTGGGTCGAATTACTTACAGTTTCTGACCATTGGTTTTGAATGGTACACTAATTAAAAAAAATAGTTGGGTTATTTCCCTTACATTTTAAAAAAAGTTGTTCTTGTCATGCATCTGTCTCTACCTGCTACTGTTTTGTAAAGTCTTGTAACGTCACTGTCCAGTAGAATCACCGTGCCTTAAATTTTCACTGGTTTCTCATCCTGCTATTCAACGTGGGCCTTCCCCTCTCCTTATATAAATAAGAATGACAAATAAAATATTTCAATATAGCGTAACTAACAGTACTATAGAAACATCATTTTATGTTGCATATTTCTAGAGTTCGCATATTAAAACGAATGTTTTTATGAAAAATTTCTGTAGTGCCGGCCTTCCCGTGATTCCTTAATCACGTGATTATTTTGTTCAATGTTTAATCCAGTCCTTGCTTTACATATTGTTCCATTGGTCACATTGTACAGAATCAACAAATGGGATTTTGCTACAATTGTAATCCTAAATGTTTTCAACAGTTTTTCCTAATGTATTTTTTTCTTTTTAAATGAAAAAGATCATTGAATAATTTAGTTTCTCTTTTCAGAGGGGGCTCGGTGACCGAGCGGCAGCGCGTTCAGCTGGCGGTCCAAAGGTCCTGGGCTCGAATCCTGGTGGGGGCTTAGATTTTTGTTCCCGGCTCTGGAGAGTGTCTCTGAGTCAACGCAGCTCTGATGGGTACCTGACCTTAGTTGGGATAAAGTAAAGTCGTCTGTGCATAGTGCTGGCCACACAATCACCTAGTATGCGTGGCCACAGAAACTGGTGAACGCTGCTTCACCGGCCCTATGAATCAATTTGGTCCGACGGGATACTTATTTTTCCAAGAAACTAGTTAGCTGTCTGAATATATCTTACATTCGATCTATTATTAACATGCGTACCATGCAGAGTAGTTTTAATCATGTGACCTATCATTCATTTTTTGTTGTTGCTTTCTGTGGGGGAAAAGCGGAAGTATGCTGGTAGGAAGTGGTTCGAGTAGGAATTAGTTCCGCCAATTTAGCTGCCCCGGGCATTGAAATTCTAAAAAAAATAGACAAATGAAGAAAAATATAATTTAAGAATATCGTTTAAAAAAGCTAACTTTAGAAAAAGACAGAGAAAAAAGGGGAAATAACTTGATTTATTGATTTATAATATTCAACGTATTTTTTTTGGTTTAATTCAGCGCTTCTAGCCCGGATATTTTTGTAAGTTTACTTTGCGACTCGCTAACAATTGTATTGCACATGCTAGTTTATAATTTATTATATAGGCTAGTATATGCAATAAAAAATTTGGTCTACATCCACTCCAAATTTAGTAGGCCCAATTCCTAGTAATGTACCAATTAAAAACTTGAGTAACAAAGTTATACTATGAAAAAAAAGTATACTCACTCTGAGGACCACTCCATAGCTCACAATACTAATGTGTTTGTTTTTTAGTTGGCAACATTAAGGGCTTAGGGGAAAAATATTAAAAGTCCACTAATTTAACATTTATTCCACGGAGGAAACAACAATTATAAATAGTAATGTTCCAATATTAGACCTTCCTACGCTTCAGCCTGAACATGACAGTTTGAGAACTACCATTGTAACACTGCTAATGACACTCCCACCCCACCTTAACGCTTTTTTAAAACTTGATAGTGGATCTCTACTCTCTACCCTAAACGCAGTGGCGTTACCGGGGCTCGTTAGACTAAAGGCGGGAAAATTCAGGGATTTAAACCAGTTACTGTTGCAGACTCGAAAGTGTTATGTCTTTCTGTTACCAAATAGAAAAACAGAGTTTAAAAAAAACCACATCATGTCTTTCATGATAAGTTAAACAAAGTGGTTTACTTTTCTGTTTATTAATTTAAATTGATATTTATGATAGGTCTTCATTATACTTTTTTTCGCAGTATTCTTTCTCTCTGTCTTTAACTTACTTAAGATAGGGATTAAAAGTTATTCTTTTTTAAAATTTCATAATACGGAAAAGGAAATGCATGTTGGTTGTCTTTATTCCGGAGCTTGGAATGGGTTTCCTGGAGAAATTAGGAAAACACACAATTTAACATAATTCAAAACACTTATCAAAACGCAAGACAAGACTCTATATTCTTCTATATTGAATAATCTGTAGATTTAAAAATAAGATATAATTTGAAGATATAATATAGATATCTTATAAGGAAGGATTAATAATATAAAATCTATTGAGCGCAGTTCCACTAGATCTATTTACGCATACACACACACAAAAAAAAAACTAAACTAATCATTGACAATTTACATTTCTAAAAATTTCACTTAGACTTTCTGAGTGTAATATTTACTTTGACCGTCGACTCAGATTAAAGCAAGCAGTACTGAGTACAATCCTTCAACTGAGTACTGAGTGCATTGTTATGTCTTTGTTGTTGGAGTTTTTGGGGACTTAAAGGACAAATTAATGAGAATTTTCAACAAAAAAAAAGACTTAAATAAACATAAGGAAATAAAAAGACTCGATACAATAAAGTAAGACATTTTTTCTTTTTCAGTTTTCCTCTTCTTTTCCCTTCCTCATCTCCCTCTTTCGAACTCTGTCCATCTCACTCTTCTCTTCTACTCTCTTTCTCTTCTACCCCTTCCACCTCTCTTCTTCTTTATCCCCCCCCCCATTTTGTTTTCATGCTTCGCTTCTCTCACTCTCCATCACATTGATAATATTTACACTCGTTTAACACTTTTAAGATTTTATATTTTTCAAAACGAACTTAGGCACGTTTTAATTAATAATTTTTATTTTTTTTTTGGTCGAACTAAATTAACAACACACCTAATAAATATAATTGTTTCTTATTATTGAAAAAAAAAGATGTTATATCATAACCACATTTCGATTTCAAATGTGCATTTATAAAGGAGAAAAGTTGACTGCTGAGGTGTCCATTTGCTCCCCCCCCCCCCAAACGACCACAGTGGTTAGGGGATTGATGATGATAATGATGATGATGATGATTCATAAAGACAAGAAAAGTACATTTATTGTAAAAAAAAATATTTCGTCAAGAGATCTGTAATTAATTGCAATACATTAACCTTCAAAAAAAAAAAACTTGCAAAAAAAAGATATTTAAAAACAAAAATGCCCCTGAATCTATCATTGTTTCTGGCACTCTGCAAAAAAAAAATGCAGACGCGCATTCATTTCACTTTAAAAAAAAAGACTTGAAAAAGACAAATAAAACAAAACAAAACCGACAAGATATAGTTTATAAATATACAAATAGAATAAGAACACAGAAAAACATCTAAAAACAAAATAATTTATATCAGCCTTTCTAAATCGGTTGATTTTTGGACATCGCTGCCGTCATCCTTCACAAACCATTCATCTTACTGATCTTACTCTTTCGTTATCTTCCCTAATTAAAGTCAATCCATCAAAGGACTGGCCAAATAGGAGAATTTTACAGTAAATATACCAGCATGATATTGATTTGAGTTGGTTTTTTTTTTGTTTTGTTTTTTTTGTGTGAAGATAAACATTGCACAGAGAAAATGAGCTATAGGCCTATTTTCTTCCTATTACTTTTTCACTTCTAAAACTAATGACATTATTGAACAAAAAACAATTCTATAAACTTCCAAATTCGTCCTTTTTGTGAGTGTGTATAAAAAACTTACGTAAAAAATCTGATTAAGGTTTGTTTTTTCCTTTTGAATTGTGTTTTGTTTTTTGTTGTTGTCTGTATGAATGTGTCTTTTTATGTCTCGCTCTATGTCTTAATCTCTGTTTCTATTTGTGTCTCTAACCAGTCTTGCTCTATTTTTCTTTGACTCTCTGTGTCTCTTATCTGTCTCTCTATCTCTCTGTCTCGCCGTTTCACTCTAGAACCCTTTCATTTTTTTTCTCTCTTTCTCTCTCCTGGTTTCTCTCACTCATTTGTTCCTTTGCTACGTCTCTGCCGTTTTAATAGTATTTCTTACTCAAACTTGTGGCTACATCTTAAGCTAAAATAAACGAACCCATAAAAAAAAAGTTTTTATTATACTCCCTTTCTTTGTAAACTAAGTTTACCATCATGTGATTAAATAATTGATTGACTACTGGAAATGAAACATGTACAGAAAAATATCTGTGTCACAAATCTCAAAAATATCTCCTTACTCCGTATAAAACATTGCCGCAAGATGTATAATACGACACGAATGTAAACATTAATTAATTTTTTCCCTTCATTCTCAGAGCTACATCGCATCTTGTCAGCGCATACTTCTTTTCTAGCTTTGTGACGAAAAACCATAAAAAGTTGGACCGGTATTTCCAACGTGAAACCAAAACAAACCATAAAATTTAAAAAAAAATCCTAGTTATAGTATAATTAAGTTTTTTAAACTGAAAATTTGATAGAATGTATTGTTAGTCGCCACATGTCTGCTGTCCAAGTTTCAGCTTGATTGGACGACGGGAAGTGGTCGAAAAATCGATGCAAAGTTTTACAAGCAAGCAGACAGACAGACAGACAGTACGAGCTAAGATAAAGGAAGTTAAAAATAAATAATAAAAACTCAATAAGATGTGAACAAAAAACAACACTGCATCCAAAACTAAAAATAACATACAAAACAATAACACATTTAATGCTATGGTTTTCCCAGACTAATGGAAAATGGAAATGTAATGCTGTAATAAGTACATTTCGCTGATCTCATAAGCTCATCATGAAGATCCCTTGGTCTCGTTAAATTATAATCAAGATACTTTCAGAGATTATCTGGTTTGTGTTTTTTTCATCAACTAATGACAGCTGATCATTCACTAGTTGCATTGCTGATTTATCTTTTTGTTCATTTGCTCAATCTTGATGATGTTTTTTTTTTATCTGCCCTCTGGAAATACTTAACCCTTTAAAGTCCATGCCATAGGCTGCTAACACTGACCATTGAAAGTGGGTATTGGAAGAATTAGAGATGAGGTAGGGAAATTAATGGTAAATTATTTTTACGTGGAAATGGATATAAACTACCTCCAGTGCCGTTGCTAGGGATTTGGGGGCCTGGGGGGGGGGGGGGCTTGTCCTCTTTAGGGGCCCCTGCATTTTGACATTCGACATTATGACATGAGAAAATAACAATTCGAACACGCCTTTGGGGACCTCCTCAAGTAGGGGCCCGGGCGGACCTTCGAATCTGGACCCCCCTCCCCTAGCTACGCCGCTGGTGCCCTCTCTCCGTCCCATCCTCATTTCCTTGCTGCCACCCAGTGTACTCGATGTGGTTAAAGTGACAACGAGGATGAGTTCATTACAACTTACAAAATTACATATTTATATAGCGCTATTCATTACAACTAGTCTTCGAATGCGCTTTACATTACATATTTATATAGCGCTATTCATTACAACTAGTCTTCGAATGCGCTTTACATTACATATTTATATAGCGCTATTCATTACAACTAGTCTTCGAATGCGCTTTACATTACATATTTATATAGCGCTATTCATTACAACTAGTCTTCGAATGCGCTTTACATTACATATTTATATAGCGCTATTCATTACAACTAGTCTTCGAATGCGCTTTACATTACATATTTATATAGCGCTATTCATTACAACTAGTCTTCGAATGCGCTTTACATTACATATTTATATAGCGCTATTCATTACAACTAGTCTTCGAATGCGCTTTACATTACATATTTATATAGCGCTATTCCTTACAACTAGTCTTCGAATGCGCTTTACATTACATATTTATATAGCGCTATTCATTACAACTAGTCTTCGAATGCGCTTTACATTACATCTTTATATAGCGCTATTCATTACAACTAGTCTTCGAATGCGCTTTACATTACATATTTATATAGCGCTATTCATTACAACTAGTCTTCGAATGCGCTTTACATTACATATTTATATAGCGCCATTCATTACATCTAGTCTTCGAATGCGCTTTACATTACATATTTATATAGCGCTATTCATTACAACTAGTCTTCGAATGCGCTTTACATTACATATTTATATAGCGCTATTCATTACAACTAGTCTTCGAATGCGCTTTACATTACATATTTATATAGCGCTATTCATTACAACTAGTCTTCGAATGCGCTTTACATTACATATTTATATAGCGCTATTCATTACAACTAGTCTTCGAATGCGCTTTACATTACATATTTATATAGCGCTATTCATTACAACTAGTCTTCGAATGCGCTTTACATTTACCATATGTTATTCAAATAGATCGAAAGAGTGTGTTTTTAATTTTGTTTTAAAAATGTCAATATTGACTGTCGGCTTGTTTAATTGTGTTCGGAAGTTCATTCCACCAAATAGGTGCTACGACGCTGTACAAGCGAGCTGCAAATGTTTCTTTCTTTGTACGCTTGGTAACTTGAACTGTAGATGGATTTTGTTTTAACGCAGTCCTCTTTTTTCTGATGTGTGTAGCTCGACCATGGATCTGATGTACTGGGGAGATTGACCATGAAGGCTTTTATAGAGCATTGTCAGAACTTTAAATTTTATCCTAGGTAGCCAGTGCACTTTTTTTTATACAGTTTAATGAGATTTCTTCATTGTTCAGAACAAATTTCGCAGCCATGTCTTGGACCCTTTGTATTTTTTTCAAATCGCACTCTGGCAGTCCAACGTACAGACAGTTCGCGTAGCGTAATCTATTAAGCGAAAAAGATGGTAAAGTGAAGTTTGAAAAAGAAAAGAAAAGAAAAAAAGAGTTGGCTTATGAAAAGGTTGAAAGAGATATCAACTTAATTGAAATGCTTGGAGGGGGGGGGGAGAGTGAGGGGGTAACAAAAGCATTCCAGCCAATGAAGTGCAAGTGAACATGTCTCAAACGTTATACAAGACGTGGCGGGATAGGAGCCATCCACGTTATTGGTGCATACTGATTGATCCCATACACCACCGGATAATGTGCCTGGACATCCGCCCGATCCATAGTCTAAATACACACACACACACACACACACAGGTTTTCATATCAATTTTGTTGACATAAACTAGACAATTTTTTTTTCAAATTGCAGGGGCATAACCTCAGCGATCGGTCAAAGTTATTTTAAGCATCAACCAATGATTAGTTAATGTGTCTAGGAGTTTAAACCTCAGCTATTACTCAACTATTCACTCTCTTGCGTAAACGGTGATTAGTGTATTAATTAAATGGGCACAATCCGGATATTGGTAGAAATTCTTAAGTGCGTGCTAAATTTATTGCCCGGATTTCGGCTATAGGGAATAAAGTGGTTTGAAATCATTTTGTATAATCCTTCAACCGATTTCTGAGACAGTTTAACCGTTCAGGCACTTCAGAAAACCCTTGTTTCCAGTTGCCTTTCTCCCGACCCTGCTTCTCCGCATTCCTCATGTTATACTAGCGACACGCCCGTCTATTTCATAATTCTGTCCATTTCAACTCTTTTTTTTTTTTCTACTTGTCTCTCTCGGATGATGTGTCTTATAAAATTACATTTCTAGACCATAGTTATACAAGTATTAAAATAATTAAAATACAAAATACCACACTTGTTAGACAATATCTGGCATTTTAAAATGTTTCTTTATATGAAGATATGTCATAAAATTTTAATTTAATTTTAAATTTAACCTAATTTTCAAATATTCTTTTAATTTTTAAAAGTAGACTACAATAATTTTATTTGAAACATTATTTAAGAAAAATAATATTTCAAGTGCTTTATTTTACATATATGATATATATTTCTCTCTCACTCTTTTCTATTTCCTCTACAACTTTCTTTACCTCTTTCTTACCAAGACATCGCTTTTTTTTTCCGGGCTGAGAAACAGCGGAAGTGACGTGTTGGAAAAATAATACTAGCCTTGAGCCAACAAGACAGTGATTGGCTGAAAATGAGGTTGCACTTAGGGCTTGTATATGGAGTGCTAACACGCATTCAGTTATAGTTTTTTTTTCTTTATAGCCTATATGAACTGTAATCGTTTTTAAATGTAAAAAAAACTTCAATAAATAGTCAGTATATATTTATCTATCTCTCTATTGATCAGACTGTGTTTCAATCAATCTATCTATTTGTATATCTAACTATGTTGTGAGTGGGATAGAAATAGATTAATTATTAATAAACTAACAGAAAGAGAGAGAGAGAGAGAAAGAGAGATAGCGAGGAAGTGAAGGGGAGGGGGTATAATGAATGCGGCATGTGATTGAAGTTAAGAAGAGAAATAACTAACTGGATAAGAACAAATGTAAAAAAAAAAAGTCGATATTAAAAACGGGAGTAAATATACGAAACTATTACAGAAAAACCTGTTAACTTGATATTTCATTTAATTTGTAAGTTGATTTAGCACCTGGAATACAAAACATTGATTTTAGAAGAAAAAGAAACTCAGCAACTAACGGTTATCACATCCTGAGATGTGACCTTGACCCCCCCCCCTTCTCATAACGCGATGTTTCTTTTCTTATGGGAGTCCATTTTCTTTTATCTCCCCTTGTTGAAGAAAAGTTAGTTCTTATCTCAAGGGAAATCATCCAGGATGAAACGCTGGTCATATTGCGGTACTCTGCCTCCCTTTTTTTCTTCTTAAAGTGACACGTCACTTCCGCAACAATCTGCCTCCATCCCCCTAACATTTCATTGGCTAATGAAGAGAATGCGTAAAGATCCCTACGGCCCTATAATAAGTTAACGATCGCTAAAACTTTTTATTTTATAACTTTATATCAATCTGCAAAGCATGTAATAAATATATAGAGATATATACAAACAGCTTTTATCTAATACGTTGGTTTATTGTGTCATATTTATGACCTTGTCGCGCCAGCACCTTGAGGTGAGGTGGTGTACACTTCATTACAAATAATTATAATGAATAGCATTTTTTTTAAAGACATTATCCACAGGGCAAGCTGCGCTTTCTAAAATTTACAAACACATTGGTCTAACACAGGGGTCGGAAACCTACGAAACGCATGCCAACGCGTGCCAGACTTGGCACGAAGAGTCTTTTTTCATTGGCACGCTGAAGACTCTCAATAAGGCAATTCTATTCTCTTCTTTACAAAAATTAATTGCTAAAGCAGGATGACTTATAGGCTGTTGGCTCGCTGAATCAATTACAAATCCTACTTTGGCACACTATTATCAAAATGGTACCGACCCCTGGTCTAGCGTCTGCGCGTGGCTTACCTCATAGAATGCCTCGGGTTCGAATCCAGGACAAACAGCAAGAGTTTTCAGTTTTTGTCTGGATGGTTTCCCTCGTGAAGCTAGACTTTCCGAACTTGCAGAAGTTGAGAGAGGGTGGATAATAAGCTGAACAAGCATTTGTTCCGGTTTGATATGGAATGTTTTCCAGCTTAAAGCTTTTTCTCATAGCTTTAAAAGAGTAATCTCGTCTCGTGTTCTCTTCAGAGTTGAGTGAGTACCAGATCTGGTGGGTGTCCACTCTAGAGATCTATACAAATGGAACTGCGTCACGTGGGGCGTAGTGAGCAACTGGACCTAACATGCAACCGACATAAAGGCCAGCTTGCGTAAGTCTTGCCCTCGGACAGAGGTCGGAGCTAGGATGACTTCCTTAACCCTTGCATACATAACATGCAGCCTGCTACCGCTTATTATAAACCGGCTCTAAGGTAGAAGTCTCAGTCGGGAGGGGGGGGGGGGATCATGACTCATCTTCCTTGAGTCCTGCTAGAGTGGATTGGTGAGTTTTTCTGAGTCTACCCAGATTCGGTGGGTAGTTGGCATTAGTTGAAAAAAAAACGTCCTCTGGTCATTGTGCTGCCACGCCCACACAATGCCCTTCCCTTGTATGCAATGGCCAGTGAAACTTGGGAGCGCTCCTGATTGTTGGCTATGCACCAACATGGTCTAAGGACACTATACTTTTATTGCGATAAGTTTATTCAAGAACAAACTACAATAACTATTACAATAAATATTACAATAAATATTACAATAACTTTTACAATAAGTATTACAATAGCGTTTACAATATTGCAATAACTATTACAAAACTATTCAAATAACTGTTACAATTACTAATACAATAACTATTACAATAACCATTACAATAACTAAACAAACGCTTCAGAAACTTTGTCAACATTTTATTGAGGTCACCTGGAAACGGTCGAAAGGTCCGATAATTACGTCGCATCCTTCCTCTCCCACCCAACCCAAAATGGTCAGTTTTCGTGACTAATTGTTGTCGTTAGAGTGTGGGATCATCTCTTGTGACGTCCTAGGACCGGCCACTTGAGCCATTTGATTGACCCTAGTCCGTCGGTATTGACCAATACACACACACACACACACAAAAAAAACACAGAGAGAATGAGGGAGAGATAGAGAGAGAAAGAAAGAGAGACGGAGTGGGAGATGGGGGATAAAGCGGAAGGAAAAAAAAGAGAGAGAGAGAGAGAGACTGAGGAGGGATAAAGCCAACGTGCTGTGTGGACTTGTTGGGGCTTTTGTTAAAGTGTATAGTTTTTGCTGTCTTGCAATATTGTATTAACACAGCTTAACATAGTAAACAATATAGGCCTATATAAAGTAGACTGTGTGTGTGGATTCCGATCCCCTTTTGGTTAATTTAAAGACACGTGACCTTATTGTCTCATATATTACTTTTGCGATCTTGCTTTCTGCTTGTGTCATCCCTAGCTGAGTGGTAAGCTTATCCGACTGCCATGCGGGTGACCTGATAACCCAACTGATAACTTATTTTTCTTTTTCTACTTAAATAAAATTTCCATAAATATATTTTTTAAAGATTGCGAAGGATTACATGACTAAAAGCTTTCCTAAATGTTTTCAGTAAATAATTAATAATATTTTTTTAAATTATTATAGCTTTCTGTAGATTATATGTAGCTAGAGGCCTATGTATTTTTTCCCCTGGCATCGCCGGGGAATTAGGCTTGTATATATATATATATATATATATATGTATAATAATAATAATTATTATTATTTGTTTTTTGAACTGATACATTTGTCATGCTTTAATAATGAGCTGTGTGTGTGTGTGCGTTTTGTTTTTGTTTTTATGGTGGGGGGAGGGAGTGCCTTCTCGTAAATTCCCTATTGGGTTGAAAAACCCGACATGTTGATGAGGCCCGATGGTCAGCATTTGAAAGCTATCTCAGGAGTAAGTTGTGCCGGCCACTCTATATAGCTGTAGGGACGAGACAATGAGAACATGTGAGCCACCTTCATTGCCCCTACCCTCCTCCTTAGCCATATCCTCTCTCCTGGAAAATTTAGACCAAATCACAGCTGATGATAGCACAGACAGCCGTGCATGCTGGTGTATCTACCTCTGAAGCAAAGAGAGCCAACGAATCCCTAGAGAAGAGAATAAAGAGAAAAGACGTTAAACCGCCAGATGTACATACAGACTGCGCTACTCAATACAAATGCCTCGATTGTTCCAGGGACTGCCACTCAAGAATCGGACTGTTCAACCACAGCAGAATTTGCAAAAGTAGCCATTTAAGTTGCAGAGTGGCGCATCCATTGTCTCTCGAGACAGAAGGAGCCATTATTATTATTATTATTATTATGATAGCACAACATTTCACATCGTTCAAGAAGCCCCCAAAAAGGAGCCCTTTATTTTCAAATAGAGGTTTCAAATAGAGGTTTCAAATAGAGGTATCAGATGTTTCAAATAGAGGTTTCAAATAGAGGTTTCAAATAGAGGTTTCAAATAGAGGTTTCAAATAGAGGTTTCAAATAGAGGTATCAGATGTTTCAAATAGAGGTTTCAAATAGAGGTTTCAAATAGAGGTATCAGATGTTTCAAATAGAGGTTTCAAATAGAGGTTTCAAATAGAGGTTTCAAATAGAGGTTTCAAATAGAGGTTTCAAATAGAGGTTTCAAATAGAGGTTTCAAATAGAGGTTTCAATTAGAGGTTTCAATTAGAGGTTTCAAATAGAGGTTTCAAATAGCGGTTTCAAATAGAGGTTTCAAATAGAGGTTTCAAATAGAGGTTTCAAATAGAGGTTTCAAATAGAGGTTTCAAATAGAGGTTTCAAATAGAGGTTTCAAATAGAGGTTTCAAATAGAGGTTTCAAATAGAGGTTTCAAATAGAGGTTTCAAATAGAGGTTTCAAATAGAGGTATCAGATGTTTCAAATAGAGGTTTCAAATAGAGGTTTCAAATAGAGGTTTCAAATAGAGGTTTCAAATAGAGGTTTCAAATAGAGGTTTCAAATAGAGGTTTCAAATAGAGGTATCAGATGTTTCAAATAGAGGTTTCAAATAGAGGTTTCAAATAGAGGTTTCAAATAGAGGTTTCAAATAGAGGTTTCAAATAGAGGTTTCAAATAGAGGTATCAGATGTTTCAAATAGAGGTTTCAAATAGAGGTTTCAATTAGAGGTTTCAAATAGAGGTTTCAAATAGAGGTTTCAAATAGCGGTTTCAAATAGAGGTTTCAAATAGAGGTTTCAAATAGAGGTTTCAAATAGAGGTTTCAAATAGAGGTTTCAAATAGAGGTTTCAAATAGAGGTTTTAAATAGAGGTATCAAATAGAGGTTTCAAATAGAGGTTTCAAATAGAGGTTTCAATTAGAGGTTTCAATTAGAGGTTTCAAATAGAGGTTTCAAATAGCGGTTTCAAATAGAGGTTTCAAATAGAGGTTTCAAATAGAGGTTTCAAATAGAGGTTTTGTAGCCCACCCAAATCTCCGCAACTGAAACGTCGAACCAGTGCGCAATTAGCTTGCCCTCTGGATATTGTCTTTTAAAAAATGTTATTCACTCTATACAAGTGACCAGCATTACCGTTACCATTATAGTTGTAAAGAGATTCTCTCTAATTTAACGGGTTGTCTTCGAACACCATCCTAGAATTCCCCATTCTAGATCTAAATATAAACTAGACACATAAAGAGAAAATAATGACATTAATGGTTGGGGTGTTTCCTTTCATACACAGACTAGAGTTTCGTTTTTAACGATGTTGTCTAACGGCCGAGGCCTTTGTGAAAGTAAATCCCACGGAAACATTTTGATCTGAAATCAGGTGTCCTCAAACGTTGAATTACAAAGACACATTTTGCGTCGCTTTTTACGCTGTTAAGGGGGCCGGACTCAATGGCTACAAATATATATATATATATATAAGAAGGAATTAGTGTTCACTCTGCAAGTAACTAACTGTGGGCAACCTAGTAGATGGGCCTCATCGTTGGCAATGTGTAAACCACAAATACGCTTGTATCAAGAGCACACCGATGGGCTAACATATTAGGGGGGGGGAGGGGTCAGCCCTGCTGCGCGTCAGAGGTCACATTGCAGCGCTGAGAGGCTACAAGCCTCGGTGGGGAGGAAGCAATGTTCTCAGCAGTCCCGCCTCAACCCCACCCTGGTGCCTGGATGTCCGGCATTTAATCTGGAATTTGTGCTACCGGGCGACATTGCAGTGACACGAGCGAGCTTCCACGTTAATGACCCGAGGGTAATTCCGCAGGTGGGAAGAGAGATGGTGCATGTACTAGGGAGGCCGTACACTTTGTAACGCGGCACGCCAATAGGGCGATAGGATTTAGTAAAATGACAAAAATCAAAGCTTGTAAATTATTGAACAATATATTATTAACGCGTATTTTTAACAATGTAAATAAATAGCTTAATACTAGGATTAGAATAATACATGTAACCTATGTTTGTTCTTTAGATGCTACGTTTACAATATTAAGACTTAAAAAAAAATTCATTTCAATTTTATTCACATAAGATTTTTTTTCTAGTCTAATTATTTTGGTCTGATTTTCTGTTAGTTTTATATTATTTTGCAGTGTCTATTTATATGTTTTTATTTTTTCAACTCCATTTTATTTTCATATGAAATTCTCAATTTTTAACTTCGCATACTTATTTTCCCTAGATAAATACAGTCTATGTTCTAATGGTATAATTTCAATTTTTTTTAATAATCACATTCAATCACATTCAAGATAAGATATAACAAATTTCGAAATATTTGTTTTCGATACTTAAACCATTTTTTTTGTTTGTTTTATCTTTACACAGATCCCTGCTATCTTCACTTCTGCCCATTTGGCGCCACATGTCACGCGAACACATCAACCAATCAGCCCATGTGCGTGTGCGAGCAGAAGTGTAGTGACTTCCTGGCCCCGATCTGTGGCAGCGATGGAGCCAACTACATCAACCACTGCCTAATGGACAGGACCTCGTGTCTCAGGGGCAGAAAAATCAAATTCGTCAACAACGGCCGATGTGGTAAGTCAGTCTTTCCCCTCCCAAAGCACTCAAATTGATATACAGTTCCATTATTAGCTAACCAACAACTCTTTTAATCAAATTACGAAATCATTTAACCTATAATACAATTTAAAAAGCAAACAAACTATTTTCACCTATCAGCTAAACTTGGTGGTTCCAACAAATGTTTAATATAGTTTCGTTAATTATCTCCAAAACAATTGATCTATATTTTGCTTGTCAAGATGGAAATCCGCTTTCACTAGATCTTATAAATACTAAGCTATAGACGTTATTAAAACTTGTTTTGTGATATTTCCAAAAATATTTTTTACTGACGTGACAAACATAAAATTCCGTAGAAGTAAATGATTTACATGTAATTAGTTTTTCGCAAATTAATTTGTGTAAATACCATTTTCTTTAAAGTCGTTCATTTTTTTTACAAATATTTTGTTTTAAATCAAAATTAATAAAAACAAGTAAAAAAAAAAAGATGAAAATATGTATTTAGGTTAGCACTAAATTGCCGTTTTACAGTCTTTAATAACAATACAAGCTTGGTGATGCGTGCAGAATATATAGACCAGTGTTTTCCCCTGCTACTTTCTACCGTAATTAGCATCAATTTTAAGTGTATTAATAAACACATTTGAGGCCCTTGCATTACCTTTACAAGGGCCCTCGTAAAATTTCTGCATTTTTTGGAACCATCCAAGTAACATTCTCTTAAGCCCTCCAACCATATCATATTCTTATTCCACATTATGCCTTTGTCTGGAGTGACCTCCTGCACACTTTAATCTTCACGAACTCTGTGGCCCATGGGCACTGGTCTGGCTTCCAACCGCATACTATTATTATTCCTATTATGCTAAAGCGTAATGTTTCTATAAAAACGCCCCACCCATCAAAGCTTGCTGCCGATGTTCTTGCCCTACCTCAAAATCTTATCTCGCAAAAAGAAAAAAAAAATCAACAACATTGGATTCATTTTACAAGCCAAAAGCAGGGACGGATCTATGATCTATTAATATTTAGCAATCAGATTCGGCTATTACGCGCGGAAGGAGCAGATTCGCGCCAGACATTCGACGGCTGCTGTAAAATAGTATCAATTGGGCGCCGTTCAGGGGGCGTAGCTGCAAGCTGGGTTGAATGAGTGTAAGTAGCAATGTCGAAAATCAACACACCTTTGCTATTGTTATAAATAGATTTCATAAATTGTAATATATTGCATATATAGCTAAACGCGAAGAATGCAAAGGTGGAAAAGTAGATAAGACCAAAGATGGACCATTCGCTCTATTTTTAGAGCTTATATGTTCTTTCTCCGTGCGCTTTCAATAACGCTGTCTTAAATGACTTCTACGCTCCTACCTGTGCCTAAATGTTTCCGCTGTATACAACTTTCGATTTTAATTTTATTTTTTCATTGAGAAAACTATAGTGATTAAATAAAACGGAAGTGCACAGTACAAAAGGTAATCGGACATTCCGAGAAGACGTCATTCGCGTCATCAAATAGCAGAAATATTTAAGCAAGAGGTCCATCTTATTATAGTCTTTGATAAGACTAATTTGAAAAATACTTTTCTTATGAGATGTGCTCTATTATCATGTGCCAATGTATATGCGCTATAATATGATCAGCGTTGAGATCATTAAGGATGTTGTATAGATTCCAGTTTTGTAGATCCGACACTGCGTTAAAAAAAAATCAAATCATCTTTATATCCTGCTTTGCTAATTTTCAAAACCCATCCAAGTATAACGCCTAACCCCCCTTTTTTAATAATATAAATATATTTTTAACCCAACCTCATTAGGTAATAATCAGTTTCAAATCCTTACTCTTTTCTTTATAAATGTGACACAAACTTTGATCTGTTTAAGTAATCATTGTCTAATTTGTGCTCTTGTATTTATGTCATGACAGCGCACCGAGCATGCTATTATAGCATGGATAGATGCGCTATATAAGTGCTCATTATTATTATTATTATTGTCCTTTATTATAGTCCAACATAGCCCTTTTTTTTAAATTAAGTTCTTAATTTCGCCTTAACTCTTTCATAGATATAAATATATATGAGCATATCTATGGTTAAACCAAGAATCGGTATACCTTATACATTTAATAAGCTAAAATAGACACGTTGATAGATGGGTAGAGACATATTTTTACTATAACTATAGTCTCAATTATTTATAATTTTCATGAACTTATGTTAAGTCACTAAGTCGGAGCAATACTCTAATCTGGTTGAGATTATCTACCTTACGAATACATATTCAATACACTTTTGTGTCACGATATAATTATATGATTTATATTAATATAAATACTTATATATACTAAAATAAGTTTATCATATATTTATCCAATTAATGATGAACTTAATAATCGATTTAATCGATTTAACAAAATGTATTGGAGCTGAGATTTTATTGAAAATGTGCATTTGTTAAATCACAATTCTTTTGTGTGTGCAAAATAACATGGCCATTTTTTATATTGATAAATTAGGCCATAATGATAGATATATAAACAAATATACAAGTGTATTACATTAATATATTATGATTTTAAAAGATCAACTAAATATATATAATGTAAAATGTTTTTGTTTGTGTGTCCATCGATAATATTAGTATCTCTGAATTATCTGTACTGTTGACTTTTCCAAGGGACATAATTTTACACAGTTGGAATGCTTTCATTTTATAATGAGTACCGTCCCGTTGCACGTTTTGAAATGAAGGGTATTGCAACTACCTCGTATTTTTCACTAGATCTGGGTTATTTGCCTTTCTTTTGTGTATCTTAAATTGTTGTAATTGTTTGTAACTGTTTTTGTTTTCCTAATTGTGAGCTTTAATATGTGTATATTGACTATAAGCAATATTCTATTATCGTAAAAAAAGGTTTAATTAAAAAAACACAAGTGAAACTGTATTAAGTTACATTTAAGTACATTTAAGATGGGGGGGGGGGGGAGCAGCTATATAAATATAGGAGTTTTTTTACTCTCTCTCCTGGAATAGTTATAAATAAAAAAGTAATCTTAGTTTAGATGTGTATTTTTCCGTTAAGACAATCCTAGTCATCACTGGCAGGCGCCGTCACTTTACAAGCCTTCAATATGGGGCTTTGTTCGCGGAAGACCTTTTTAATAAATATATATTTATAATCAATTTGTAAAATGTACAGTTTTAACAATTGTAGGGCTATATTGATCCTAATATCTATTTAAGTAATTAAAGGTGAGTTGATTGGGGACAATTACTAGCGCTCTGAAAATACCAAAATACTATGGATGAAAATACTATGGATGAAAATACTATGGATGAAAATACTATGGATGAAAATACTATGGATGAAAATACTATGGATGAAAATACTATGGATGAAAATACTATGGATGAAAATACTATGGATGAAAATACTATGGATGATTTTTTTTTTGTTCTGCACTGTGAAAAAAAATCATAATTTTACCAAGCTTGGGTCAGTTATTGTTGTTGGTTATTTTTGATTATTTTTTTTTGTGTGTTTCTCTTTTCATCTATTACTTTCCATATTCATTGATTCGTAGTTCATCCAGAGGTAGAGTGTAGAAAAAGTCATACTCAGTAGAAAAGTTGTATTGTTCCGTTTTATAAACGGTAATGAATCTATACATTTGCAGCTGAAATTAAGCAAAGCTTCGAACGCTAATTTCATCACTTAGGATCGGTTTTTATGTTTCTGGATATGAATATCCTTATAACAAGTAAAAACACCCACACATTTTTAAGGCTTAGGGTCTTCAAATAAAACAATTATGGTCATAATCCTTCACTGTGGAACGGATTACCTGAGACACTGAAAAACCTATGTGACAAAAAAAAAGCCTTCAAGAAAAATTTAAAGACATTTTCTTTCAACTAAGTTGATCAAGTACACCTCCATCGGCAAAAAAACAAACTTAGCTTAAAACTATTTTAGAATGTTATTGTCGTTTCGTGCCTACATTGGCGAAAACCTTGTTTAAAACTATTTTAGAGTGTTTATGTCGTTTCGTTTTTATGAGCGCGCTGAGCATGCTTGCATTAGCATGGAGTGAGGCGCTATATAAATGACCAATTATTAATTATAATTATTTTATAACGTATATACAGTAAACACTAACCAATGTGATTTCTTCGAGCGGCCCTGCCCATTTTAGTGACAGACAGCACACAGGGCACACCCTCATGCACTCACACGGTCCTGACACCAGGCATGCGCAAAACCATGGTTGTGTTTTCGTAATGTGTCCACTATAAATAACGTGCACACACATTGCACTCATACATTAGACCTGCCAGGCTCATTACTTGTGAATATTCATCCGGGCAGTGAATGGGTTGCCTGAAAAAAAAATCCAATAAATTTACATTATTTTAAACACTAATCAAAATGCAAACCACGGATAAGCTTAGGACGCAATATTCTCTTTATAGTAGGGGCGTCTGTAACATGTAAGATGGCTAGAGATGGAAAATATTTACATAATATAGGCCTACACATATATAAACTAAAGTTGATGAAACAATTATTCTCTTCATTTAAAAATACATTGTTTTTTCTTTTTCTAATATCTTTTTTTTATTTCCATCAAATTATATTGTCATATTCTTGTACATTTTCATACTTTCGCACCTGTTGCTCTTCCTTTCATATCCCCAGAGTATCCTCCCTTTCCCCTTATATCACGCCATGATATCTAATTAAATACAAATATTGGACCAAACGTCTGGCTTCTCTTCCTTACAAAGATCTTTACAGCTTGTCTCCCTTTGCTAATTCATTGTTCATTCCCCTTGAGTGGTGTCCCTTTTTATTAAAACGAAATAAACAGGTTGCTGCTTTCTCATGATAACCCCCGAAATGGGACAATTTGACGTCATCAAAACACTCGCACACTGCTACATACCCCCTCACAGTAGCACAGGAAATGGAATGTTTCACACACACTCAAAAACATACAGACTTACATATATATTTTTACCATTACCGTTTTTTCTTAGGTTTTACACATCTATATTCGGGTTGTTGTTTTTTCAAGTGTTTCTCATGGTACAATATCTGTAGATTATATTTTGTGGATTATAATAATATTATCAATAATATCGTTCTTAACTCCCCTTTTCACTTTTGGTAATAGCAAACACAAAAATTATTGCAATTAATACGAAAAAAAAAAGATGTGCAGGCCCTAGTGGCGGATAACTGCGAGGAGGTTGGGCGGGAAACCGCTAGTTTTAGTTTCCGGTCATTAAAGAATTTATAAATGCAGTTAAGTTTTACTAAAGGCCCCGGACTCAAGAGTCGAATCTTTCCCTACCATCTTCCTTACGCACGGTCTAGCATTCACCACTCATCTGAAAATCTGTTTGATCCACTAAAAGTATATATAATGTTGTTGTATTTTTATCTCCCATTGTAACTGTTTATAAAACTGTGTGTGTACATTTTAGTTCTAATTCCTTCAGGTCTTTTTACAAGCTGAAAAACTGTATATCTATATTTTTCTTAAACTAAACGGTCTAAAAATTTATTTAAAAAAACAACACAAAAACTCTAAAACCGTACATCTTAAAATAAACGTTTTAAAAATCTTCTAATTGTATATTTTACGCTAAACGTTCTTATTGGATACGCCATAAAACTCTGAAATTGTAGACCTATTTCTTACTCAAATTAAATATTTAAAAAATCAAGATAGTCCTAAAAGTCCAAATATTATATGTTACTGAAATAGAAAGTTTTAAAAATGAAGACACTTCCAAAAAGTCAATGTTAATCGTACAAAAACTTTGAAAACATTAAAACAAAATTTCTAGCTCTATAAGTTTTTTTTGTACTTTTCATAATAATTACGTTAGATAAGAAATATCACTCTTTTTTTTTTGTATTCTCTCTATATTTCTAGATCTAAATAAAAGGATCCTAAGAAGAAAGAGAGAAAAAGTTTCTAATTGAAATGCCGTCTATTGCATTGAATGGACTTGGACTATTTACACGTCGCGTGTTGAATCGTGCCCTAATTGAAGTCCCGTAATCAATGTTGACCATTAACAAATATGTAAATGTTATGTCCCCTAAATCTTCTCCCTCTCCCCTCCGCTCTCCCCTCTTCTACTAGCTACCAGCACCCATTTCCCCAACTCCATCGCCATCCCACCATTTGAAATACAATTTGCCGAACGTGTCGCTTGGATGACTTGTCTGCCGCTGGTTAAGTAACCTTACTGATTGAATTGTCTCCCCCCCCCGCCCCCTTGTGAAGTTGTGAGCTAAGTCTGTTACTAGCTGATGACAAGTGTTAAAGGATGTAGACATTACTCCAGTAACTTTTACTGCTCGCGCAAGTAACTGTCTGCCTCACCAGTGCTCAACATTTCAACCTTGTTGCCAAATTGGATCAATGAATTATTATTTTGTATGTTGTTGAAATCTTTAAATTTTTCTTTCCAACTTCAACTCTTGTCTTATTGAATGACATATACATATTGAGAAAAGTAGAGAGAGAAAGAGAGAGAGAGAGAGAGAGAGAGAGAGAGAGAGGGAGACTGAAAGACATTTGAGGGGGAAGGAATATGGAAAGATAAGAGAGATAAAGGAGAAGTGAAAGAAAGAGGGGAGGAGAGAAGAGAGAGAGAAAGAAATATATTGAGAGGTCGGAAGATATGGATGTGGAAGTAGATATAGTCTGAAGGAGGGAGAGAAGGCTAGATAAAAAGGAGGGATAGACAGATAGGGATTGGGTGAGATAGAAGGAGAGTGAGAGATAGAAGGAGAGTGAGAGATAGAAGGAGAGTGAGAGATAGAAGGAGAGTGAGAGATAGAAGGAGAGTGAGAGATAGAAGGAGAGTGAGAGATAGAAGGAGAGTGAGAGATAGAAGGAGAGTGAGAGATAGAAGGGGAGAGTCCGAGATAAAAGGGGAGAGTGAGAGATAGAAGTGGAGAGTCCGATAATATAAGAAATAACCTTACAAATGTGCGGGTGTGACGTTTTATATAATATATACATATTAGTAACATGAGATATAATATATACTAATTTTATATAATATATACATATTAGTAACATGAGATATTTCAATTAAAAGTCTTCTATTAGCTTACGATTTATGGAAGTAATTATTGAGAGTCGAGAGATAATTTCAATATTTGATTCATTCTTAAAAGCACTGGGAGAAATACACCTTTACATTTTACAAGCTAAGCTATTTGAATCTATCTATATATATAGCCTTACTATATATTTGTATGTTGTGTGCATATAGAACTCTGTGTCTCAATATCTCTGTAAGTTTTCAAGTAATTACCGATTTTTCTGCATTTTCTTTTATTATTGTTGTAAAGATATTTAAGACCAATAGAAAAAAGTTTTCAAATGTGTCAAATAAGCAAAAAAAATTTATATGTATTTCGTATCTGAATGCTGATAAAATCATTTATACAAAATATTTAACTTTAAAAAAGTTTTCAAGTCGTCAGGTCAATATCAGCGCTTTAAAAAATATCTAAATGTTTGTGTGTTTGTTGGGAAATATATTCTCCTAGCCAATCGAAATGTGTCACTTCCGGCGACAAATGGAGGTGACGTCGATAATTGGAAACTCATGTCGGGAAAAATTCACATTGCGGCGTGTTTTGAATCTGAATTATTTCGCTTGCTTTCTTTATTTAGTTCTCCTGTAAAATGTCACTTCAGTATGGGGCTCATGGATTTGCTTACCTTTGCAATGGGCCGTATTGCTGCTGAGAGTTAACACCCTTGCCCCTTATACAAGTCAATCTTTTATACCGTAATTGTAAAGATTGCTGCTGAGAGTTAACACCCTTGCCCCTTATACAAGTCAATCTTATATACCGTAATTGTAAAATGGGCAAGGGTGTTAACTCTCAGCAGCAATACGGCCCATTCCAAAATGCGTCATTAAATAATCTTTTAAATTACTTGTTCAGTATATATAGGACCTATAGTCTTCTTTTTGTAACCTCAAAAATGTGAACAACTAATTTTAATACTATTTACTACCTAAATCAATCATTTACTTAATTTTGAGAAAAAACTTCAATTGGCGTTAAACTACTATGCAAGAAGCTCTTTTTTAGTATGCAATTTATATTATCGATTATCAATTCATCCATCTATCCAACATCTGCATCTATATATCTATCAATTGTCTATCTATCTATTTAATTATCTATCTTTCTATCCACCTATCTATCTATCTATGCAATCTATCTATCTATCTATCTATAGGCCTAAAATTTCTGTCTGTCTCTCTTTCTCACTATATATAACTACAGACACAGTTTGCCTAGCAATCTGTATAATAGATGCTGTTGCCAACTTGGCTATCACATTATTAGAATTTTTAATTCTATAACAGAAACCAGTTACAAATTATAAAAATCAGCACTCTCTCATTTATTTGGCGTTAGCTTGCCTTTCGTGTTTGAGAATAGCAAATAAAATAAAAATTACTTGGGCATAATACAATTGACAAATAAAAGTCCACATTTTAAAACAACTGTCATATTCCGTGCCTGTCCACCACAATGCATTAAATTTACTTAACTGAACAAAATGACTTAGAATAACCTGAAGCTAGAAAACAACACCAATAACATCCATGTAATATACAATGGAATAAAAAAGCCCAACAAAGTCTAATCTATATAAACACGTTGACAATGTGAGCGTATAAATAATGAACGATCTAAAACAGCAATTAAACATCCATTGACAAAAGTCAATAGTGGAGCGTTGAGGCAGTAGGTTGATTTGGGGATAGGGGAGAGAAGGGTTCGCCCTCCCCCCCTAGGGAACGGGTACGTCCAGCGCACATCACCACTGACACGCCCCTCCGCTTACCCCCCCCCCTACCTTTTATTTTCCATACAATCGATAACTAACTTTTTTTGTTATCTTTTAAAAAAATGTGTTGTTTGTGTATGTGAGTGGAATATTAGATTCTTGGGCGCCTCCGCATTGGGAATCCTAATGAGTCTGTCTCTCTCTGTTAGCGTATGAGTCTTGTGTATTTTCTTTGGAGATTTAAGCCAAACAGTAAGATTCCTCCTTTGTCCCAATCTGAGGCAAGCAATATAACTATTGCTTTATATGAAGGTCGTTAATTATTGTGTTTAAACATAGATTCGCCTTGAGGTTTAATGTTGAACATAGAAATGAGGGAGAGTGGTCTATGTCAGTCGTACAGAGTTCGGATCGTAATATAACACAAAGCTCAGGACGATGCTTAACTGTCTCTTCCAGAATTGATGATTTTTTTAAATTGAACTCTTTATAACGTCTTGGACTAAAGCGTTGCCTGTAGTTCTCAAAAAAGAGTTAACACATTCAAAGATTGATCTAACTTTGACCTAGCTCGAATATGGAACTTTATTTGCAAATATGTACTATTGAGTCACTAAGACATTGTTTATGATTGTATACAAAATATATCGATATAAAGCCTTAGATACTCAGACTGAGTATCTTGTGCCCGTGGTTGTTGGTTCCTTTCCTGTGAACATCACGTTCAGCCTCACAGGTCGCATGTGAAGTTATAAAGGTACTATGGTGGCAGCGGTTTTCATTTTGTCTCTCGTCTTACTTTGGCTTTGTGGCGCATTTTTTCTTCGTCAGGTACCATAGGCTACTATAATTGCCTAAAAAAGAAAAAAAAGAAACGGACGAGTCTTGTGGCCCTTACGTCCAGGGGTAGCGATGTTCAGGGGTGGACCAGTGTGGGGGGGGGGTGTATAGAAGTGTCCTCTGATACCAGGCTAGTCGACAGGGTCGGACTCCCACCATCTACTGTTCTGTGTTGTAGGACTTTCCAAATACCAACATCCAAGCCAACAATCTTTGAATTCACTTTTACTTGTACGATGGCGATATTTTGTCTTAAGGATAAATACAACTCTACCAAAAATATTAAACAATGTATGCTAGCTCATGATTTTATTAGAAAAAGTTTTTTTTTTTAATTTCATAGCAAAACCTGTTGTTGGAAAAGTGTCAAGGTTACACATGTTGATATTAAAGCTTAGCAAATTGTCAGTTAAAACATACATTTTTAATACGGTATGATTTTAATTTAAAAAATCAATCATTTTATTCCGGAGTTGTTTTTGCTTCGATGTTTTATGCCTTTTTTGGAGACGAAGCATACTGGATGAAACCGAAAGAGCTGGGAAGAATTTAAGCGACTAGCAAGACACCGTGAAGAGTGGCGTGCTTTGACAGAGGCCTTATGTTCCCCAAGGAACCCAAAGGACAGATTCAGATGATGATGATGATGATGAAAAAAAAAGGAACAGTGTGCTAGTGTTATACAGTAGCACATTTAATTTGTTAGTACCCGAGTCAAATCCGGTTTATATAATGGATTTAGTACTGTTCTTGAGTGAAAGCTGACTTAGGAAAATTGTCAAATGATGGGCTGTCCAAAGTTTTCCTGATGAAAAGTAGTCATTTGTTTTTATCAAAAGGCAACTATTTTGAATTATGTCAAATGAATGGTAGCTTGTAAGAACATTCAGTATATTGTGTCATGGTGTTTTTGCCCTAAGCTTGTGAGTTTGTGTGTACTATAGGCACATAAGAAATATAAATATGCTACTACACTTTGTCTTATATAACAAGTGACAGATACTAGAAACAGTTTTGCTATTCTATTCTATTACGTTGGCCGTCTGTTAGCACCTGTTTTAAAAGCATGCTTTTATCATAATTATTTAATATTTTTTATATGCTTCATCTCTTTCTTACAACAATTTTAAGTTAGAAATTTAAGTAAAACCTTTTTTTCTTAGGATATTAAACAAAATTGAAAAAAAAAGAAACTACAATAACAAATAAACAACAACAATTTAACTTTGCTAAAAGCAATGACACGTTAAGAGTATGGAGTTCTGAGAATGTCCTTTTAGATAATTGATGAAATTTCAATTGAATGCATTTTTCGCCACATAAAAAATATCCCCACACTTGTACAAACACACATTCACACATTTCACACAAAATGGAACGCACACAAAATATCAACAACAATGGTGTTTCAAAAAAAGAAACTCTTTTATAAAGCCATTCCTGAAACGTTTACAATTTCTCTTTTTTTTTTCAATTTATAATTTGCAGATGGTTTTCAAAGATTAACATTATTACCTCCCACGTGAGATTTTGAAACCATGAAAAAACTTTATCATCTACCCGTTACTTCTTATACTTTAACAAAAAAAAAAACATCGATATATTTTCAAACTAAAAAAGAATGGAAAGGATTTTTTTTTTAAATGTCACATTTGGTGAACCCAATAGATTTCACCATCAACTCAATCTCGCGTTTGTTGAAAGGGGAGTAAGTTCTAAATTATTTTTTTACAGAGTCAGCTGAACTCTAGTAAGTTGTTTGAATTGTATTATCAACAAAAGAGTAGAGAGGGTTAGATTATGGATGGCAAGAAATTCTGGATATCAAATATATAATATATTTATATAATTTCTTTAATATATAGGGCACATATAACTACACACACTTCTGAACCCTGCCCTCCTAGACTTCTAAAGGACTATATTTAGTACCACTTTAGTGGCTTTTCATACGTCTGGAGAGCTTTTCCCTGTTCCCTTCCTCCAAGAGGCCATTACCGCTGCCATTCCGAACATTGCGTGGCACCTCCCCGTGCACCAGGGCACTCCCAATCACAGTGTTACAAACACACTGTTTGACAGACAGTCGCAAATGAGCCGATCGATCCAGGTGCCATCAATTCATGTTTGCTGATGCGAGTAAAGCGATTATGTCTGGGGGGGGTGGGAGGTTGGGTTGGGGGGCGCTTGGGAAATGCCCGCTGGTAATGGGGAGGGAGGGAGCAGAGAGGAGAGTGAGTGGGACTTTGTGGTCTGTGCGTTGTCTTTCATGTGACTTTCGCCTTATGCCATAAATCCCTCCCTCCCTTCGGAGATTTACTTTAAATCTCCTTCCAAAAAGCTGTTCGACCTTAGAGTCGAAAATTGAAATTAGTTTAACTGTTGCAAGAAGCGAAGTTGTATGTCGTTCCATACATATAATTTAAACAGATTATACAGATTACTTTACGCTTTTTCATTATTGTTTACTTACTATCGCTACAAACAGTTGTACATTTGAAAACCAAATATTCAAACCACCTTTAGGTATTGGGTTATGAAGCGTTATATAGAATTTAAGCCTAAATAATTATATTCTTAATCTAAACGGTTACCTACATTTTATTTAACAAAGCCGTTACTAATCTTTTTTTTTAATTCAAGAAAATGAGCTTTTGTTATAGTGAGATATAGTGTGTATAGTTGATAGTCTAATGCAGGGGTCGGCAACCTTTTGCTAACAGTGTGCCAAACTAGGATTTCTAAATTATTCAGCGTGCCAACAGCCTAAAAGTCAACCTGATGTGTTATACTTTTATAAAATTATTCTTATAGGACAATTTATTTAACTCCGTAGTAGGACCAAGGCCAAAAGCAAAGTAGATTATATATAGAGAAAATTGCTAAAGCGTTTAATATTTAATAAAAAATTGACGTGTTTGTGATTATCATCCTTTTTATTTTCATTGTTATCAAATACTATATGTCATTACTAAACTTTCAAATTTGTGGTAATTATTGTCTAAAGCAGCGGTTCACAAACTGGGGGGCGCGACCCCCTTGGGGGTCGAATGACCATTTCGCGGGGGTCGCCAAAGACCTTCGGAAAACGTATGTTTTTGATGGTCTTAGGAGCCGAAACACAGTTTATCTTTCCGTCTCCAAGCGACTCCACCTACATGCAGATACATACGCATACTACGTGTAGGTTACTTGGCATAATGACACCAATACAGGTGTATGTGACAAATATTAGCAATAAAGACATTGCCACACCAGTTAAAAGAAGTAATATAAAGCGTCATAATTTGTTCCCTTTTGTAAAAACAAGATCTTTAAACAGTCGACTGTTTTCGCAATTGTGCAGCGAGTATGATGCTCCCAACAATGCTTGCTATTTCACACTTGTGAGATGATTGTCGAGAGAAATAAAAACTTGTTTTTTTAGCTTCATGGTGAACTAGTTTTTTTAAATATATTTTATATCAAAAAGCAAGACTGCTCTTTGAAGCACTTTTCGACGATTAAAGTGAACTGCAGACAATAACTTACTTGGTTGACATTTTGTCGTCTTGAATGAGTTAAATTTATCACTGCAAGAAGGAAAATTTAACATGCCTTAAGTTATCTAAAAAGATCCGATCATTCCAAATGAAATTTAGCTTTTGCATTAAAAAATTGATGAAAATGAAATGTATATGCTGTCTACTTCAGGCCCCACGAAGAGGGCGTGTGTTTGTGTGTGTTTGCGCTGCGCTGGGGCCCATAAGAGTTTATCTTTGTAATTTTATTTGTAAGATCAATGCTGAAGTTTAGTAAAAGTTACATTAATTTAAATTAAAAACTGTAATTTTTTTAAAGTTTGTGAATAGGCTTGTAAGATTGTGAATGATATGATTACATTCTAATGGTAATTCTTATGGCAGTTTCATAAAATGGTCCACAGACCTTTTAAAAGATTCCTTATTTCTATAAGCGTATGTAATGCAAATAAATCATCTAGATTTGACTAGTATTGAAAAGTGGGATCGGCACTTTTTTTTCTCATGCGGCTCCTGGTCTACTTTATCTGCTTTCTTTGATAATGACAAAATGATTACGATGATACATTATGTGAAATAACACTTTCACATGCTTGCAGCCGAAATTTCATGATACTTTCCAAATCTACCTGACACTACATAACTAGGCCTATGTACTTGCCATAAGCCCATTCACATTCAAAGTTTAAGATATTCCTGAGAAAGCACAAAGTTCACTGAGCGTATTAACAACGATGCATAGAGAACTGATTTCTCTATAATGCCAGGTACAAAATTCTGAATCAAATGTTTGCAGTCATAAACTATTTTGACTGAGATTGTGTTGCGCCATTTTCTTCCATTTCCAACAAAATATCTTAGTAAACATGCTTTTCCACCTTGTTGGTTATTAAGTCTAAACACAGTAGACTTATTGTTCGAGGTGAACTGCTTAGTTGTGCTCTTGCAAAGACGGTCCCAAGAATTTCTGATCCGATGAGAAATACGCAATGTCAACCATCACAATAGCTGACGTTCGTGTTGTAATTAGAAATATAGGCATAAGCTTAGACCTATTCAGGTATCTTGCAATATTTAATTACATTTGTTTTATTATGTTTTTAAATTTATTTTTTAAATGATTAATCGCTATGCTTTAAAGGTTCAATTTGTAACAATAAAAATACATCCTGCATATATTAGATATTTACATTACAATTCATAACAGTCGCAAAATGCAGTAATAAACTAGAAACGAAATTATTTTATTTTTTTTATGGGGGGGGGGGGGGGGTCGCCAAAGCAAGATAAACTGTAAAACGGGGACGCGGCCTAAAAAAGTTTGGGAACCACTGGTCTAAAGTGTATTATTTGTTGGTGAAGATAAGGATCTAGCACCTGCACATGTTAATTGCATTATGATCTCATTTTAACTGAGACTTCTATTAATATGTTAATAATTTCCTGCATACTATTGTTATAAACTAACGTCAAGCGGAATAGATACGTAGTAATCATACAAACTGGGTAGTTAATGTAATGTTTAAAAATATTCATATAAATTCTTTAGTCTTATAATATTTATATAATTTCCAAATACTTTTTTACAGTTTGATCATTTCAGTTATAAATTGTAAACCATTTAATCTTTTATAAAAGAAAAAAAAAGAAACATTAGACATAGGCCTATTAGCTTAAATAAAACGTAATTATCTCCCTTTAATTAAAAAACCGTTTCTAGAGTTGATGTTATAGAAATGCCAAACAAGATATGTTTTCTAATATAACAAATAATACTTAGATCTACAAATTATTATTTCTGTATCCAACATTATGGTATTCATTACAAGATTTAATTATTAGAGGATTAAAATAATTTACTTTGAACAGTTGTTCATTAAAGTGTTTAAGTCAATTTGAAAGTCTTGCCTATGATTAGAAAACTCCGCTTTGAGTGCTTCGAAAGTACTTCTGCAAAAGCCCAACTATGTATCTTAATATATGCCTTAATATAGGGATGTACATGTAGTTTAATGTTTTGAAGTTGATTTTACGGCAAGATATCTCCAGTTTCAAAGCAAATCCATTCCAGTGGTCCTTTTATTATAAATGCAAGTTCAACTCACTGAAATAAGTCGTTATGTCATTCAGAAACATCGACTTCAAAAGACAGTCTTCCTCCTTCAGAACCTGAAAATGTTGCTTTTTTTTTTACACCGCTTGGAGATCTCTTGCGTGCCATTGAAAATCGTTCTGCGTGCCAAATTTGGCACGCGTGCTTAGGTTGCCGACTCTGGTCTAATGTACTGAGCCAAACTGTCAAACATTATGAACAGTTCACATCCTAGTCATATTAATAATTGTTAGTTCTCGTCATGTACTACGTCGTGTTAATCAAAAGCTAAGCATTGAGTTTTGCACAATCTATCTATCGATCTGGTATCGAGCTATCTTTCTGCCTGAATATCTGTCGATGTATATATATATATATATATATATATATATATATATATATATATATATATATATATATATATATATATATATATATATATATATATATATATATATTTAGTAGTAAAGTATCCCGTCGGACCGAACTGATCATTTGGCCGGGGAAGCAGCGTTCACCAATTTCAGTGGCCACGGCGTACTAGGGGATGTGTGACCAGTACAATTCCCAGCCGCCTTTACTTTACCCCAACTAATGCCAGGTACTTATCAAGGCCCGGTAGACTCAGGGACACCTCGAGTCCAGGAAAAAAATCCTATCCTTCACCGTTCTTCAACTGCTTTCGGTCAACGCCCACGGTTGAGTCTTTTCCAACCCTTGAAACCGTGTTTGGATCAGCGTTAGCAGGCCATGCACTCCGACATGGAAAGGTATGAGTCGTAACGACCCTGTTCGAGGCTAGTCCTACGCTGGCCGCCTATAGGGGCGGTCGCGTGTTAGGCGGCTTGCTCCGTTGGGGTTCCCCTTTACTCAACGTACATTTGCTCGCCCCTTGAGCCATCCAGGACTTGCCTCGTATTCATGTAATGTTGGCTCATAGTGCGTTGGTCGAGCGGATTTTGTCTGACACGGGGATGCCCCCATCCAGAACGAACGCATCCCATCAAGACCACATTTGAAAGCGGCCATTTTTACAGGACAGGAGATGCATACCTTTCCGTACGTCGCACCAGCCCCTTTCCCCGGGGGCGCCAGAGATCGGACAGCGGGATGCCTCCGCTAAAGGCTATTCCGTGGGATGCAGACCACGGGGAGGAACAGAACGAGCCGATTAACCTCCGGCCTGTAGCTCGGCCTACCTAGACTCTCTGCAGCACCCACAGAGATGGGGGTGGAAGCATCTCGGCGACCGCTCGCCCCATGCATTTGCCTACTGGTCAGACTCGGGGAACCAGTAGTGTTCACACTTCGCCACTTTGAGGCTCAGGGGTACAGAAGCCTTCACAAGAATTCGAACCCAGGACCTTCGGTACGCCAGTCGAAAGCGCTGCCGTGTACCATATATAATGTACGCACACTTTATTCATACTATCAATCTATACGTCAGTCTGACTATGGATATATCTACCTATAAGTCTGACTGTCCTATCTTTATATCTTTCTTTGTCTGTCTATCTATGTTTAAACCCAGTGTTTAGTTTACCGTAAAAAAAAAACTCAAACTGTTTATACATTGAAACCTTTATACTGTTCAATCTATGAGCGTATGCGCCATTTTAAGAGAACACAACTTTAAAAAAAAGTATTGATTCGCCCATTTGTCCATTTTTCTACTCTTGCTTTTTCATGATTTGATACTTGATACAATTCCGAGGATCAGAAAACAATACCATTCTTTTTTGCATCCATCTCATCCACGAGGGAAATGTCGCGAGCTGCATTAAAAATGTATGATGAATGATAGCGACAGAAAATGGAGCAGACTTTGTAATGTTCAGAGGCGTTGACATCAAAGCTGCTACTTCCTTGTGTGTGCGCGTTAGTTTAGTTCTTTTTGCGTGTGTCTGTGCTTATCTATGGATTTCATCATCAAGAGTCGGGCTTAGAGCTTTGCCTATATGATTCGACATACCGTTCGTTGTACCCCGTTTTAGTATCCTCCGATATTCAAGACCTACTTAAATTCAAGGCATCTCCCCAGTACATCATATCCATGGTTGAGCTACACACAGAAAACAGGACTGAGTTCAAACCAAATCCATCTACAGCTCAAGGTACCTAATGCGTTGTGGCACCTCTGTGGTGGAATGAACACAATTAAACAAGCCGGCAATATAGACATTTTTTAAACAAAATTGAAAACACACTTTTTTCGATTCATTTTAATAACATATGGTACATGTAAAGCGCATTCGAAGATTTTGTTAGGAATAGCACTACATAACTATGTAATTTGTAATGAGAAGATGTTACATGTCATCTTCCAAGCTTGTCACTTAATTAGGCCTACTTTTGTCAAATAGTAACATTATGCATGCGATTAATGAAACATACACAAGATTAACCCTTAATATTATAGCTATAAATAAATTTTTATTTAGTTTCAACGATTCTTAGTTAGCCTACACATGTAATGTAATTGAAGTGTTCATTCTAAGATAAAGCTTCGGCGGCCTCGTATACAACTTTGATCGACTTCTACTTTTCAAACACTTAAGAATTTTTTTCTTATAGGAAGCCTGGTCTGCCCTGGATTATCGACCCTGCCCTAGCCGTCAAGTTATCAAATAGCCAGTAATTTACTCAAATGTCTCCAAGACATTTTGCGGGAGACTTCTTTGTTCACATACAAAAACCTAGCTAGCTGACCTTTCGTTGTCAAAGCCCAACTGGCTTACTTGAAACAACGTGTGTCTTCTTCAGCAGAAAGTCCAACAGAAAGGTTATTCAGTTTTTTGTTGGAAGTATATTACTGGTATAAGTCACTATAAGATAATATTATTATATTATTGGCATACCTACAGTACAAGAACAAAATTATAAATAAATATCCATGCGTTATTCGGTCTATCTAACTTTCTATTTATCTATTGTTACGACCACAATGCCGTTGTGGTCAGAGCCGTGTAAAAGTTGTTGATAATTCTCGTTCGTCCTAGGCTAGACTTTGGCTATTATAATATATTTTTCAGTATCAACTTGACATTAACTAATATCTATTACAGGGTAGGTCAGGGCTCATACTTGAGGTGATTATTACTTCCCATTTTCTCAGATATGACGAAAACTACAATCTACTTTTAATTCATTTCCCTTCTTACTACAGAAATCTAAATATTAAAATGTAATCTACTATTATGCGTTTTTGGCAACTTTAAAAAAAAATTTCAGGATTGGATAAGTACAAACCTTTAAGTATCTTTATTTCCCTCCATTCCCAGATATTTGGAAAAATGTATATCATAGTATGAATCTCTTTCTGAGAGATAAAAATTGTACATATTATTAACAAGCTTTATTCGTTAACTAAAATAAAACAAGACAACAAATCAATTAGCTCAAAGAAAAACAATAATTCAGGACAACTCTCACACAGTGACTTTGTGCAGTGTACTGGTCGTAAAGATTTATTTCCTTGGTTTATGATTCACTAAGTTTCCCCACTTAATTACATGGAATGACAATTACTTTCATTTATCCAAACCAAGTAAATACATACATAATTTTTTATTTTATAATGCATAAAAAAATTTAAATGGAATTTATTTTCCATAATAAAATGAATTAAATGAATTTAAAATATATCAGAACATCGATCAGAAAATATAATACGTATCATCTAGTGCATGATAATGAAAACAATTAATACTTTCAAAAGACTTGACTTCTGTCAGATACAAGTGCTCTATAAGTATTCTATAATCAAAATTCAAACGAATGATAGGTTATCATGACACATTCTTAATCAACAAGTGAAATGATCTGAAAAAGGAACATTGGGTTAGTCAATCAATCATGTAGTACCCGAGATAGAGTATCAGCTATGACCTTGTCCCTATCTTGTCGATGATACGGGGAATGGGATACGGGTCGGTCTTTGTCAAATTACCTAATTTCTCAAAGTCTCTATAAAACCGCAGTGTTTGGTCGGCTTTTGATACCAGCACACAGGGTGAAGACCATTAACTATCACATTCTTCTCCTATGTCATTTTCTAACATGTACTTTACATCTGCCCTAATATGCTCAAGTCTGATGGGGTCAACTCTATAAGGATGCTGTTTGATAAACCTAGCGCCCTCGGTTAACACTACATCGTGCTCTATTAGATGTGTCCTCCTGGGGACATCTGTAAACAGACCATGTGAAATATAAACATAGCCTACATATTCACATATAACCTAAGTTATATTTAGGTATACAACGACAACCTCATTAGACAAAATAGAGAAAAGAGAACAGTTAAACGAGTTAAACCTTAAGTCAATATAGCATTTGAAGAGCGCACACAAAGTTGCTATTTCAGAGTTATATCAACCGGTCTCATCAATAGAAAACTCAGAACCATCTCATCAATTTACTCATAGAAACTCTTTAATCAGAGACCATTAACAAATTTAAATATATATATAAAAAAAACAACTCACACGCAAACATTGCCTGACATAATTACAAATAAAACCATCGTTCTTATAAGTAGTAATATATTGCAGAACACTTAGACTTGAAATGGTTTAAACTAGCACATCTTTTAGTGTCTGTCTGACTCTCTGACCTTTTCATTTTTCTGTATTGAGTGAAAATGTTGAGCAATTCAACAGTCAGAACCGTCAATTTTATCGAATCTGACCATTTGCAAGCTACAAAATGGCATCAGTCACTGTCAAGGAGGGCTTTTGGGTTAATTTTTAGTATTTGGTCGATGGCAGACTGAAAGGAATGAAAAAAATATCAGTCCAGCAAAGTGCTGAGATTTGTCTGACTGCCTTAGTCATAGTGTGTTAGTTTAGAGTTAGCTGTAATTTTACGTGAAACAGTTTGACTTTGAATATTGGAGTAATGTGGATTTTTGGAGCTAAATTATGTGACAATCTTTTGAATTTTGAGTACTTTAGCCCTATTATCCTTTTCTTAGATTTAGCAGTTATGTAATGTCTTAATCATGTTAATTTATGAACTGTAGATCGATAATTTAGTAAATTTACTAATGAAATATTTTCAAACTACTTTTTAAGAGTTTTTTATATTTTAAAAGTGTATTTATTTTAAAAGTGTATTTATTTTAAAAGTGTATTTATTTTAAAAGTGTATTTATTTTAAAAGTGTATTTATTTTAAAAGTGTATTTATTTTAAAAGTGTATTTATTTTAAAAGTGTATTTATTTTAAAAGTGTATTTATTTTAAAAGTGTATTTATTTTAAAAGTGTATTTATTTTAAAAGTGTATTTATTTTAAAAGTGTATTTATTTTAAAAGTGTATTTATTTTAAAAGTGTATTTATTTTAAAAGTGTATTTATTTTAAAAGTGTATTTATTTTAAAAGTGTATTTATTTTAAAAGTGTATTTATTTTAAAAGTGTATTTATTTTAAAAGTGTATTTATTTGCAATGACGACTAGTAAATATTGAATGTCCACTATCTTCCTATAAACATACGCTCACACAGGCACACAATCAAACTCAAACTTTACGAGAGTGAAAGTAATATCAAAATGTAAAGTTTTACGTTTAAGTAAATTCGTAAAGTACGCTGTAAAATGGTTAATATTTACATAATGCTCAGAGCAATTTCTATTCTTTGTTCAGCCATTATCTGAAGGACAATTTTCGTCACAGAGTGTGACAAACTATTAGTTGGTGTGCTGTTTAGTGTTGTTTTTTTTATCAATTTATTTCCATTGACTGTGAAAATCAATAAGTCCCCGGTGCCCACCCACCCCCCTCCCACATAAGGCTCATTTAACACCGAGTTAAAAATGTACAAGTCCACGACGTAACGTCTCTTTGCCATGCACGTCCTCGTGCATAATACAAATGAATTTCTTGATTAGAGAACGGTGATGCCATCGGATTCTGTGTGTTGATCCATGGAGCACTTTAGTGTCATTTGATGGGATTAGTTGATCTTTGTAGCACTGCATTGGTGATCAAAGATCATCTTTGTTCCACATTGTCTTTAGTTTTATAGATAATTGTTGTAACACAGCGATGGTTTGGTTCATCTGTAAAAACAAATCCTTTTATAGAACTATCTTGTCCTTATCAAGCTACTGATTAAATTTAACTGTTTTAAGACTGTCAGGTTGCAAAGGTATAAATTGTTTATTTATAACAACGGTATAAATTGTCTATTTATAACAACGGTATAAATTGTCTATTTATAACAAAAGTATAAACTGTATTTTTATAACAAAAGTATATATTATTCTTTAAAGGAGTCATGTTGCTTTACATGAAATCAAAGGCAAAAGTTAATTCGTTTCTTTAGAGTGATATTGCACTTTATGTGCACATTATATTCTTTTACATTATAAAGTGAAGTACCCATCGGGCCAAATTGATCGTATGACCGGTGAAGCAGCGTTCACCAGTTTCTAGTAATAGACCTTGTATCCCTTTTCAAAATTTGTTCTAATTTTGTAAAATGTTTTCTTTAGTTGCTGGGTCCCATACAGGATAATATGTATATTCTTACATTGGTCTCATTAATTTAAGATAGCATTTTAGTTTTATGTTTCTTTTACATTTGTAGAGAGGTACGTTTTTAATGTTTTGTTTCATTTTTTAATTACTTTTAATTACTGTCCAAGAAATACTACTCTTAAACTGCAAAGCCTATGGGACTAAAAGACTAAGTAAACAGACTGGAACCGTCCAGAAAAGTCTAGACTCTAGACCGAGAGTAAGTAGAAACTTCTCTCCCAGCGCGACCTCCATTTTCATCACATTAAATATTCATGCGCGTCTCAGGACCGCGGTGCTCCCAAACACACGTAGTGCTGACGCCTTCCGTAATAAATAGTCCCCAGTGGAATTCTTTTGTTTTTTTCGAAAGTGAATAAGGAATGGCACAGCTAGCATACAACGCTTGTATTTCAGACATGGCTTTTTGATCATGTCTTTTTTTAACATTTATTTATTGAATTGCCTTTATAATAATATTGCAATTTTTCGCTCGCTTTCTTAACTTCAGATTTCTCTTCTTTTAAAATGATACAAAAGGCTTACATACGAAAACTTTCATATGCAAGGATGAATTCATCCACTTTGTTCTTGAGAATTCTTCAGGCGTGGAATGGGTTGCATGATTTGGTTCTGAAAACCCAACACTTTTAAACTAAATGATTTTTTCAATCAAAATACGAAGACTGAACTAAATCCATAGTTAGGCGTAGTGTGTGTGACAACCTTCAGTATATGCAAAGAATTACAATAATGTCTCAGTTGGTATTGTTATGGTATTTTTTAATGTAGGCGCTCGTAGAAGATTAGCTGTCTAAAGTAGTGCTTGCATTAACACATTCGTAGCAGCTCAAATCCTCTCTTTCTTTTTAGACTATTTTGCAGACAACAACCTTTCCCCACCATTTATATTGTTGCAAGAATGTGACGTCATTGAGATAAATATATCATTCAGCTCCGCTCCTCCACTGAGTCCTAGACGTTAAAGTATCGGATTTCCAAACTGCATAAATACATGATGAAATTCAATGCAAAAATGCAACTTAAAAGAGAAAATGTTTTTCTTACTATAGAAATACAGATGAACAAACATTAGACATATGAACAGAGAGAGAGCTAGAAATCAAAATGAGAGAAAATGAGAGAAAGTAGTATTATATAAAGGTATAATTTTATCACCATATTGTAGTACCATTTCAAACATCAAGTCAAGATCAAATTAGTCTTTCAGTACATTAAATCTAATTTCGATTGTTATATACATAATTTGGAAGTAAATTTCGCTCTTAGTTTCTATTCACAACCTTAATAATGCCACCAGAGACCAGATATTAGGTAGTTTTTATCAAATACCTATGTTTTCCGATTGACTTATTGATCCTGATGCCAATGGTGCCAAGTAGAGAACAGACTTAGTTTAAAGAAAATGTAATCTGGGAAGGAATAAGAACTTGCCCCGCTCATTCCAGACGTTTGCACTAAGTCTCCTGACAGTGGCATTACGTCATGGGGTGACCACCCTGGCTCACTCAGTGTCATTGATTTTATCAACTATCTATAATTTTGTTTCTACATCTTCGAGGGATAAAGGTTTTTGGGCGAAGGATGAGGGAGAGAGCAAGAGTGTTAGAGAACGGGGTAACGTTTAAATAGAAGATTGACAGGGAGAGAAAGAAAGAGAGAGAGGGTGTGGAGAGGTTGGGGAGAGAGAGAGGGTGTAAGGTAGAAAGACATAGAGAAAACGCGAGAAACGTGTGGGCTAAAGACACATACATATTCTCCAACTAGGTGTCGCGAACGTTTGTATAAGAAAATGGAACTATTCTTGGCTCTGTTTATCTCCAGTTGATATATAAGTTCCCGAAATGGGTTCTGGAAACCCAAGATTGACGATTGTACTTATTAGTTCCCAAAATGGGTTCTGAGTAGCCAGGACAATCCTTATCAGTTTTTTTAATGGATTTTGAGTAGCCAGGACTGAGGATTTTACTTATCAGTTCCCGAAATGGGTTCTGAGTAGCCAGGACTGAGGATTGTACTCATCAGTACCTGAAATGAAAGCCAACAACAACAAATTGTTAAAAAAAAATTAAATGGCGGGCAGTTGACATAATTGATAGGGCTATATTGTTAATTGTCGCACAAAGTCTTTGAGAAACCTTGCTTACACGCTCGGTTAGTAACACACGTTTGAGATTAGTATACAGACTCGGGTTTTTTAAAACAACTCAGAGTTATGAAGTTATTTTACTTAAAAAAATGGTTTTGCTGCAGCGCATTCGGATTGCATAGTAAAGGTCCCGTGTTCGAATCCATGTTAACTCCATGATTTTTTTTTCCGGGTCTTGACAGGCCTACCTAAGTCTAACCAGTTAAGGACTGTAGATGCGGCTGAGCATTGTGATGGTCACACAATCCCATTTTATGTTGAGGGCATTGAAACTCGTGAACACTGATCAAAGGATCAACATGGCCCTGAAAGTGATATTTTACTTTGTTTTTTAAAATACCGTAACTTTCCGCCTTAAAAAAAAAAGTTCATGTTTTTAACGAGTGAATCGCTCGGTAGTTTTAATTAAGATATAGATCTAAGCCCGAGGCCGAGAACGAGTTATGTTCGCATCATGTCAATGACGGCGTTCGGCGCTCCGATACAAGGACGAAAACCTCGTCAAGCAACCCAACAACACTTCCTGTAGGCTCCTGCCTTACTACGGACAACATCGAGATCTCATCCTAACTAATCCCACCCGCCTCGGCCCGCCCATTTTTACAACCTTCCAAGGAATCTTATTTGCTGCTCCAGCAGAGCCTCTTATTCTTCTGCCGGTCACAAGTTATCGCCCCCTTTTTGTTCCAATAAATCAGGATTATCTGTCCCTGGCTTTTGAGTGAGTTATTTCCCCCTGGTTTTTTTTTTTGGTCTTCCCCTTTACAGCGCTAACGTTAATGCAGCTTTTTGAACTCATCAGAAAGGTCAATAAAAAGTGTTCCGTTGGAGCTTTTGTTGCCTTGAACTTTGTTATTAGCCGTACTTGCCTTGACCTTTAACAACTAGAACATATCAGATAATGGATTTTTGTTGGATGCTTTAGGTCCCGTGTTGAATCTTAGTGTATTCGATGCATTTTCTTTTTACCGAGTCTGCAGTTTTTCCATTTGATTTTGAATAGTACAACAGAAACCCCATTGACCATTTTGGGAATATCCTTAAAACTGAAATCAAAGTATAATCATTATTTAAATCAACATTAGCTTAATTAAACATTTTAAGATGAATGATGTTTTGCCCTACTTTTGTTTAGTCAATAAAATATGTATTCAAAAGTACAACAATATTTACTTAACGAATCCTTTATGAGGTTATGAGTTGAATTGTGTTCAATTTTTTTAATGATATTTATAATCTAACTAATTGTCGACGGCTTATCTCAGAGCATCAAATGTCGATACTTGATAGGTGGTCTTATTCAATGAATGGCGCTTATATATTTGCTGTTAGTTCGATTGAATGAGAATGACTGTCATGCAAAGAAGAGATGAAGCAGTACGGCATGCCATGGGGAGAACTAAAGCAGAACTAAAGAGAACTAAAACCAAGTACGCTGAAGACACGTACAGAGGCTCCTTGGCTCCACAAGGAATTCAAGGAATAAAGTCCAGTAACTCATGTTGTTTGCTTCATAAAGTAAAACTATAAAGTATTGCTGTTGTTTTTGGTTATGTTTCTTGTTTTATTGTTCTTGTTGTTTTTAGTGCTGCTGGATAATGTAAATAGATGTAGTGCACATTTCAATATACTTGTTTGTTTAGCTAGCAATTACTATAGGCCATGTATGTTATTTTCTTTACGTTTTTCAATTAGATTTTCCAAAAACGAACAAAAAAAAAAAAATTTATTTACAATGCATCGAAGCTTGAATTATAACTTATACATTTTAAGGTTCTTTATAAAGAGATCTGTGGCAAGCTTAATTAAAACATAACATAGCGACCACCTACTTTTTTTAAATGCTTTAATATGTTTTTAGGGTTTGGTGGTTTATATTTTTAGGGTTGGGTTGTTCATGTTTTATAAATTGATTGATTCTGTGATAATGTTAAACTCACTAGAGAACTACTTTGCTCTCCGCACGTCCCAGACGAAGCTCCAGGAGACGATATATTATTCTATAACCTTATTTAAATACATTCTGAGAATTTAGTAGGAAATATATTAACCCGTTTAGATTAAGGTTCCTTCTAAATAAAATTAATTATAAATACAGCAAAATAGTTTTTTGTTTTGTGGATTATTTTTTTAAAAATAGCAACTTAACTCTTTCTATCCCAGGTTTTAACGCTGCTGTCCATGTTTTGTTGAAGCCTAATCTAATACACAGGCAATTTCATAGAGAAAAAAAAAGAAGAAACAAAATCAAATCTAGCCAATGTCTCGTCTGTCAATCGAAACACCCACTTCTTCTTCTGACTTCCATTTTTGTAAGCCGGATCAAATTACTGGCGAACAGTTTCATTTTCAAAGAGTAGACTCTAATATATATCATATACAACTTTAAACCAAAGCGTATTTAAATGTCAATAATTTGTTATACATAATATGTTATATAAGAAAGGTTGCAAGGATTATTAAAAGAAATTTCAAAAGATAAAAACGTTTCATGGATATTATAGAAATTGCAGCTTCCATTTTGTGCTCTGTGATGGATTATGCTTTTTGCTCAATTTATGCTAAGCTCCTTGTGTGTTTTTATACTTGCTTGCATAAATAATGGTTTCTAACATCGAGATAGCCCTAATCTATCATGTAATTGTATATCACGTTGTCTTCTTTCTTTTTTTTTTAAACGTTGGATGAGTACAGGCTTTTTGAGTGTGTAAGTGTATGTATGTAGCCTTGCGTGTGTGCAATCGATATTTCATATAAAATATTTTTTTAATACTTATAATAATATGTGATATTATCTTCAATTAACAATGCACGTCCTTATCACAACAATGACGGTAGAGGGTCGGATGATGGAGTGAAGTTTTTCCTTATGATGCCTTTATTGCGAGTATAAACCAGTGAGTGATTCGAGCATAGCGATTCTTAATATCATTGAAAGCTCAGTGAAACGCTTATTAGATGAATCAAACAACACAAATCCTATTTATGAAAAATCTGAATTTGTTCTTAAAGTGAACATAATCAATATTATTATTACCACTAAATGATAATGAGAATTGCTACCACAACTACTGACCATGAAAGACCTTAAGGTATATCTTATACTCTCTATGATGTGTTCGATTACATTGTGAGTTGAAGAATAAATATTTCAACGCACCTTGCACCCCCCTCAACCTACCTTTACCAACACATTATATAGCAGTATTGAACAACCGAAAAAGACTTGTAAATATGTTTGTCTGGCATTGACTGCAAAAGAGCAAACAGCTCTGCAGACTGGCTAATAGAAGAAGAAGAATAAATATTTCAACAGTAAGAAATGTATTTTATCTATCTCCATACACAATTTTCTCAACCAGTTACCATGGCTGTAAAGCTATGTTCACAAGATAGTCAAATTAACTGTTTTCTGCACCCTATGAGATTACATAACAACCCTCAACATTCATTGAGTCACATAACACACACTGTGCGGCTATTATAGTTTAAGAACTCTTCCTATTGATATTTTTCTGTCTTCTCTATATATTCAGAACTATACACTACCGCTCAAAGCAAATAAAACATCAAATCTCATTTAGAGACAACTATTGATTCACATCATGATATATCAGAAATTCAAGCCGTACATATTTGTTGTTGTTTTTATTTGTTTGTCTTATTTTGAATCGTAAAACCTTTCTGATGAAATAGTTTTTAAACAAAATATACAATTAATGACAAAGACTTGGTGATTAAATTCCATTTTTTTGTTGTTCGGAAATATTATAGAGTCTACATGAAACGAAGAAAACAACATCTAAACAAAACAACAGATATAGATTACACACATACACAAAAACAACAGATATAGATTACACACATACACAAAAACAACAGATATAGATTACACACATACACAAAAACAACAGATATAGATTACACACATACACAAAAACAACAAACAACAAAAGCAGAGCTAAAGTTCCTGGTCTTAGACATTCTTCAGTGAATCTACACCATTATGATGGCTTAAGGGGCTTAGACTATCAGATAGATGAAGGATGTCTGAAATAGAACAAGCCCTAGAAGGTGGATTATAAAGGTCGGACAGAAAAACAAAGAATACTGAACGTATAGGGTTGTAATAAAAATGAAAACTTGATAAAGAGAAAATATTACGATATAGATTATAGAACAACAGATTGACATTTATACAAAGATTGTCGCAATAATGATTGTACAAATATAAACTGGAGACATAAATGTGGACCAAATGAACACTGTTACAATAAAGATTGAAGAAATGAAGTTGTCGTTGGGTTGTATAAATAGCATACCATATAAAAAAGTCGTAGTAAATAAGATAGCTTTTAGGACAGACTGCTAAAATAGGAAACATTTATTATGGATGGGCTGGAAAGTTTTAAGGACAGACAAAACCAGCGGCTTTACCTTTACGATATTTCATTGTTGTGATTGTGTATGTCTTTTTAACCCTTCCCGTACCGACCTACTTCTATCTATGCTGCCTTCAGTTCCTCTATATACGCGCCCGGGACTGTAATGGTTAAAGGGTATGTGGCAAGCTTTATTAAAAAGCAACCACCTAATAATTTTTTTAAATGATTTAATATGTTTTTAGTGCTGGGTTGTTCAGGTTTTATTAATGATTGGATTGAATCAAAGAGGGAGATCTAAAGGATGGCTAGTTTATAAATTAATTAATGTGATAGTTCAAACAGGGAGACTGGCATACATATAGACTAATTGATACACACAAATCGGCTTGGTGGGCGAATAAGGTGATTGGATGGATGAGTGAGTTAATGGATTGATGGATGGGTAGATGGATTATTTGTTGATATGTGCGTGGATGGATACTTTATTGCATTTGAGGAAAGGAGCGACGGTGGATGGTTCGATGGATGAATGGATAGATGGATTATTGGCTAGGTTGGCGAATGTATAGCTAGCCTAAGTAGCTGGTTAGGTGGATAAATGGTGATATACTAAGATAGTTTGAAAATATGTAGCTTATTAGATATATAGAGTATTAATAGATGGAATATTAAATAATAGATAATATAGATATATATGACAAACAAAAGAGAGAGAGAGAGAGAGAGAGAATACTTATAGTGACCTTAAGTTTACAGACGTTCCTTTTAGATAGAAAATTACTACGCCCTAGACCAAAAACTCCTGCAGGTCGGCAGTGATTAATCGGCGACAGGGCTAGAACCCAGTGCCTTTTTGTTGAAAGCCCGTGTTATAACCGCAGGACCAGCCAGTTAACAATGTATAGTAAACAAAGACATGTTTAGACTTTATACAAGTTATAAGACATTTATCTAACGTTTATATTTATTTCGCATGGATAATATTTCTAATAGACAAAAAAAGTCTTTATTTATTAAATAAAAATAATACAAGTAACCTAAGAAGAACGTCTAACGTTTAGCTTTGCATTTTAAATGAAGTGTAAAAGCTAGAAGACACAATGGCCTAGGGTTGCATACAGAACTTGAAGTCAAGAGGCTAGCATGAGAGCTTGAATGGTGGCATGGGTGGACAGAGGCTCTATGTTCTTCAAAATGCCGAAAGGATAAATGATAATGAAAACAATAAGAAGTTTGATATGAAATAGTCTTAAAACGAAGGACTTCTTTTATGTAGAAAAACCAGACGATATAGCCAGAGTATAAATAGACAGAGTCTGGACTTTTAGAAATATAAAATATAAATGTCAGGAAGAAATCCTAATTTCATGTTTACTTTAAATATAATATTTTCATATATTTTTTTGCAATCCTTGATATGAACTTCGCCAAACTTTGATTCTAGCTGGCTTGCTGAATGCGGGTGATAGCCATTGGCAAATTCTTCGGAAGTCCAGTGCACAATTGTCTTTCATTAGCTTTTCAAGTCTTTTCTAGAAGAAAGTGATACGGAGTATAGTTAAAGTCTTGGATAGATCCGTTTCATGTCTGGAAGCAATTATTAAGCAATATAATTATTTAATAAAAACAAAATATTTCCGGTATTGAATGAGGAGAACTGACTGTTGGAACCGATGTTTTTGAATGACATGGCGGAGTTGAATTTGCATTCACATGGACGGGGGCGAAAAGCACTTAAAGGGTTGAATCACTGGAATGGATTTACATAGATGCTGGACATATCTTGCCGTGAAATAAATTTCAAAACATTTAACTCTTTCCCTAATAATTTAAGGAAAATTAAGATAGATGAGCGTTTTCGGAAGTACAGTGTACATTGGAGTTTTCTAAACAAAGGCAAGACTTTCAAATTCATGGACTCGTGTTTCCATACCACATCAAGCCTTGCTGGCTTGATCCTACTACAAACTACTTAGGTTTTAATCTTTTTTTATAGTGGAGGAATATTGGATTTTTTTTTTTCATTTTATTAATCCGAAAACGGGCATCGAAATGTGACGATTAGCGGGAAAATCTGAAAGGAATCGCTGCTTAGGAGAGTCGTCTGTTGTCAACAGCAAGGCATTCGATATACTTTCAAGTTTTGGTTTAATTTACACTAGTGAACATAATTTATCGCACATGAAAGCTGTTTCGAGCATACCAAGATGTCTTTTAAATTTGACCACTCAGAAGTGACTAAATATGTACCTGATATTGAACAATTAGCGAAAAGCATTCAAGGAAAAGGTGCTCATTAATTGATACAGACTAATTGCATTCAAAAGAGTTGTTATGCTCATCTCTATTAATTAGGCATAAATATAAATATGTCTCAAACAAATGTGTTTATTTTATTATTTTTATAAATAAAAGGCTTATATACTAGCATTATATTATGTAATTGTTGTAATTATTAATGTTCAAAAAATAAACTCCTTAAGTTGAATTTATTAATGCAGAAAATGTTTAGTTAAAACGTAAATTAATTGTATACATCTAATTAATGGATGAAAAAAAGAGCATAATGCTGAATTTTTGTAAAGAAATAATAATTTATACGTAACACTAGTTATATTAAAAAAATTAACTCATTTGGCATCACGAGCATCAAATTTTAAGAATTTAATTGAAGAGATGTAATAGGTCCGTTTTCTTTGCGTTAAAATTTCTAATATGTTTCCTTTTTTATTTCCATAAAAAAAAATAGCTTACAATTTATAACTTTAAATTTATCAACCTATAAAATAGGCCCCTATAGTGGAATATTTTTTAAACATTATATGACTAAAGAATTTATATGTACATTTTTAAACATTACATTAACTACCCAGTTTGTATGATTACTACGTATCTCTTCCGGTTAACTGTAATTTTTTCCGCCAATTGTATGTCCGACAGTAATTAATAGATTTGCGGAAATCTTAGTAATGCTGAGATCAAACTATAAAGAATTTATAGCCATTATACCAATAGTATCTTGATAACTAAATAGAGATGGGTCAAACGGTTCATCATACTGATCGATGTTCAATTGAGCGCTCACTAAAAATATCCAGATCCTTTAAACGGATCGACGGGTCAATTAGTAATCACCCCCTCCCCTCCCACTTTTTTTTTACATGCAATCCATTCACTTGAAATGTTGGCATTCAAAAAAGAAATATTTATTCTCAATTGTCTAGTTGTAGGCTACTAAACTAATTATAATTAAAACTTTTGTTTTTAATTCAAGCTAGAATTCCCTTTTTTCACCTAATAACTAAAATTAAATTAAAAGGGTACATGTAAAATACTATATTTATATTGGCTAATTATAATGCAAAAATGGTATCATCAACATTATTTACAATTGGTAGCAAATAAACAATTACTCGCATTCGTCTCAAAAGCAAGAGAGCTTACATGAGAGAGGTTAATTTGTTATTAAATATAAAACGTTTTAATGATCTTCAATATAACGCTTCATTTCTTTTGGTCTTGCCTTGCTACGGCACTGAACAAATTATCTTATAAAAATAATATAGTTTAGCAATTTGACTTCACGCTGAATGATTTAGAAATCCTGACACACTATAAGCAAAAGGTCGCCGACCTCTGATGTAGTCATTACTTTTATTTTGGTTTTAACTATTGACAGCATCATATCACTACGGCATTACGGTTTTTCGGTGATATTTTATTTTAAATGCCAAATTACGTGCCTTTATATCAAGTTCGCTTTGTTTTCTTACAATGTTGATGATAAAAGGCAAAATATTCTGATGGCTAATGGCTAATGCCTAACAAAATAAAGAATATAAAAAACATAATTGTGTTAGATATAACATTTTTTCTTTTGGAGTTGTTTCATAAATTCATTATATTATCTTTACAAAACTTTATCGCTGCCTGGCGACCGACTTGACATTCGGAAGACTTATTGAACTTTTTTCAGTCATCTTATCGATCTGAAACTTGGCACATAGACATCTTTACACATTTTCACAAATCCCCCCCCCCCCCCAACCCCAATCTACAAAAATAATTTTAGCACTTGTTGTTTTTTTTACATTCTGATGGTGTGAATTAGTAAATCCCTAGTGAATCACCTGTGGTTGTTTAATTTTAACTTGAAGTCTTAGACTGAAAAATCACGTTGCAAATTTCCTTATCAGTCTTGTCCACATAAAACTTACTTTAGAAACAACTACAGATCCTTAGAAGCATTGATAGTTATAAATACATAAAAAAATATATTATCACACGTACACTTATTAAATGTATGAAAAAAACGTAATGAAATAAATAAAACTGTTGAGATATTAAAGTCGTAAAACCATGACTTGCAAATAACACGGAACTCTTGGTTTTTGTTTTGAAGTAGAAAATGAAATATTGAGTAGGAGTACGTTATATTTTTTTCTCCTCGATTCACCCATTTCCTCATTTTATTTTTTGTAAACCTTAAGCAGCTTAGGTCTGAAGAAGTAAACACACACTCACTTCCACTAGGGGTAACAATAGCCGGAGAAAGGAAAGAGTGGCTGAGAGAAATTTCTTTCTTTGAAATCGGAAATTTCCCAGTTGGCACATTTCAGTTCCAGTGAGAGTAATTGAATTTCTTTCTCTTCCTGGACTGACCAATGGCTTAGTTGTGCTTAGATATCTATTTCTACAGATATAATATATATCTTTTCTTCTTTGTGCTTTTATATCACTTACATTTAAATGTGTATTGCTTCAGATATATATCTTTTCTTGTTTGTGCTTTAAAATCACTGAAAAAATTGTTTAATGTCTTATCTATTATCAATTCCTGTCTTTTGTTCAATAATGAAGTATTATTCATGTGTTTTTTTAACTTTAAGGCAGCTTTTAAAAGTCTCGAAAAGATTGTGCAATCTTTTATTTTTTTAACTCGTTGATGATAGAAGGAATAAGATAGTATTTGTGATAGTTCTTGGATTAAAGCCAATCGTAGCATACATGATGACTACTGAATACGTCTGTGGTATACTCACATCGAATAATTAAACGATCGAGTAGATAAACTAAATAAAATTAATTAATGTGAATTAACGTTAGACATTTAAAAACGTTAGAGTAAAATAGTAGACTATATCTACAAGTTAAAATATATTTTAAGGAAAGGAAAGTATCCCGTCGGACCAAATTGATCCATAGGGCCAGTGATCCAGCGTTCACCAGTTTCCGGTTACTAGGTGATTGTGTGGCCAGCACTATGCACAGCCGCCTTTACTTTACCCCAACTAAGGTCAGGTACCCATCAGAGCTGGGTAGACTCAGGAACACTCTCCAGACCTGGGAAAAAATCCTAGCCTGCACCTGGATTCGAACCCGGGACCTTCGGTACGCTAGTCGAATGCGCTGCCGCTCGGCTACCGTGCCCCATTGAAATATATATATCCTATATAAAATGAAAATTTTATTCTTATTTAATTTGAAGGAACATTTTCAAAGGTGAAAGAAAAGTTCTTATTCACATAGACTTACGGAATGTAGTCGTGGGCAGAATTCGGGCAGATAATAATGCATACTTCGAAAATTAAATAAAAATAGTTTAATTTCGCAGGTTGGCGCAGTTCTTATAATTGCTTCGTCGCTCTCAAACTTGTAGATTAACCGGACTATAATTGAAAGCTAAGAAGTTGTGTTGATGCTCGGACCGAGGCTGAAATTGAAGTTGTAGAACCAATCATGTGCTTATTTGTAGCGATTCTAAAACTTAGTGTTTCCGTTCTACAGAATCTCCGCCTCGATGGCACATTCAAAGAAAATACCCGATTAAACCAAATTATCATTTATGTACCGCAGCTAGAACATAGATTCCGCACCATCAAATAGTTCCCGACCATTTCCATGTAAATTTAATTCTTAATTGCTTTCTTGATCTTTTCTTGACCATCGCTTTTCGGGGAGTTACCAGAAAGCGCATTGGGAATTTTCCATCAACTGTGATGTAAGATTGGCAGACCTTACATGACATGTCATTTGAAAACAAATTATACAGTCTAAGATAAGAATGGAAGAACACGTTTATCTAGACCGAAAGAAAAGAAATTATTGATACTAGTATGAGGACAAAGAGAATTAAATTACTCGGAATAAATCAAGCTTTCTCTCTCTTTCTCTCTCTCTCTCTCTCTCTCTCTCTCTCGCTCTCTGTCTCGAGTTTGTATGTTGTGTATTTGATACACTTTTGCACATTTATATTTTCGTACCTAAAATGTCTCAATGTGCACATGGATTCACAAGTGTATGCATCTACCATATAAATGTAATTTGTATGAAAGTGGTCTATTAGCACATTTTTATGTATCTCTTGCTAGACCTAGATACTATATAACCTGAAATACTCCGAAACCTGAAAATGTCAATATTTGTCTGGTTCTACATATTTATAAATCTACTGCTCTGTTCTGTTTTATTTCATATGCCTACATATTAGCCTGCATTAAGATGTAGATAAAACTATACAGTTGTAACCACTAGCCAGCATCCCAAGTTCAACGATTTTGTTTATTGTTTACTTACTATCAACATTCTATATCATTGGTCATCATTGGTGATCATTGGTGATAATTGTCCAGAAAGTTTCTTGGTTTAATTTTATAAGAACTAAATGTAATCTGTATGCCCATTTTAAATGTCCCATCTACCTAATGAGCACCCAATAATATCTAAGACAAGAAAACGTTTTATAAAAAAATAATTACCGAAATAACAACAACATACAAACCGAAAACCACAACACATTAAACAAAAGAAAACAGTATAGATAGATGTACGATAGATAAGATAGATGTAAAGAGAGGAACTGTGGCCGAGGGGCAGCGCTTTCGACTGGCGCAACCAAAGGTCCTGTGTTCGAATCCTGGTGAAGGGTAGAATTTTTTCTTAGGTCTGGGGGTTGTCCCTGGGTCTACCCAGCACTGATGGGTATCTGACTTTAGTTGGGATAAAGTAAAGGCGGTTGGGTATTGTGCTGGCCACACAATCCCCTATTATGCCATGGCCACAGAAGCTGATGAACGCTGCTTCACAGGCCATATGGATCAGTTTGGTTTGACGGGATACGTTACTAACTTACTATAGTTGTAAAGAATTAGTGAGTATAAAAAGATTTTTTTTTTAACATTTTGTTTTCTCCCACAGCTATTTTTAACCTTTAGAGAAAACGTACTTCCAATTACTTAATGTATGTTTGTGTTACTCTTGGTCCAACTGTCACTTCTCTTGTAGAGAACGTGATGTTTAACACGATTTCTCTTTCTCCTCATTTCGTCCAACAAATACTTTAAAACTTAGTTTTTCATCTTGCTATCTAGATGGCGCACGTAAATCTATGCTGATTTTGTGTTCGAGAAATCAATAAACTATTTATTGTTTTAATATACTAAACAATGTTGAATCCTCAGTTGATAACAGCAAAAGGTGTGCAAAAAAAGTTTTCACAAAAATAAAATCACCAGTTCATCCCCGTTTTCGTTTTTTTTTTTCGTCAAAATAAACTAGACTACTGTTGGTGAACTGACCTGGCCATTCTGTCCCACAGATTACAGGATATGCAAGAGAAGATTAAAGCTTTGAGTGAGACTGGAAAAAGAGTAGGGCTTGGTATAAACCACCAAAAAACCAAAGTGTTGAAAATAAACCACCAACAAGATGGCGACTACAAGTAGAAAACCAAAACTTAGACCAAGTGAATCACTTTGTATACCTTGGAAGTGTGGTCAGTAAGTCAGTACATCAGGAGGAGCAGACGAGGACATCGAACGTCGAATAAATCTGGCGCGACAAGCCTTTGCCAACTTGAAACAGGTCTGGAGATCTACATACATCTCTGTCAAAACTAAAGTAAGGATCTTTAACACAAACATTAAAACGGTCCTACTTTATGGGTCCGAAACATGGCGAACGACAGAAATAACTAAAAATAGACTCCAGACCTTTGTTAACAGATGCCTAAGAAAAATACTCAAAATAAAATGGTTCGACAAGGAAACTCCAAGCTGTGGGAGAGGTTTGTACAAAGAACAGTTAAACAACAAATCATGGAAAGGAAGTGAAGATGGATAGGACACACCCTCAGGAAAGATAACAACAACAGTGCTAGACAGGCCTTAGAGTGGAATCCCCAGGGTAAACGTTATAGAGGAAGACCCAAGCGAACATGGAGACGAAGCATACTGGATGAAACTGAAAGAACTGGAAAGAGCTGGGAAGAATTGAAGCGACTAGCAAGAGACAGTGAAGAGTGGCGTGCTTTGACAGAGGCCCTATGTTCCACAAGGAACCCAAAGGACAGATGATGATGATGACTATTGGTGAACGCTGCTTCACCAGCCCTGTGCATCATTGTGGTCCAACGGGATAAAAAATGTAAACGTTTATTTCATAAAGGTATAAAAACATATTTCTCATTAATTAAATAGTGACCCCACGAATGAGAAACCTACTGGTGCGCCCCCCCTACTTCCCTCTTTTCTGTAAAAAAAAAAAAAGCATACGCCTTTGTAGTCGTAGTAGGGAAATATGCTTCTGTGAGTTGTCCAATGCTACACTGTATTATCGAGTGGGCTGCAGGCTTCATTTTATAATGGAACATTCAAATCGGTGTTTCAACTTTGTTAACAGGTGTCCATTAAATGAACTGTTAGTTTGAATTTGTTGTTTATAGCTTCTAAAGAGAAGCCCTAGTTAATTTTGACCTAGGATAAGAAAAAAATGCTAAACTAATAGAAATAATTCAAATAATGATATAAAACTATTAAAAAAAAGAAATGTCATGTAAGATTAAAAGCAAAGAATTTGTTTTTGAAAGTCTAGCGTATAAAACTAAAGGGAGATGAGAGAGATGTGTTTTTTTTTACATTTCTACCTCTATAGATGTGATAGTGGGGGCTACGCTCACCCAGTGTTGTGTTAGTGTAAGTGCGCGTGCTGTTCTCATCCGCTAGTCCACAGCCCGCTTTTCCCCCCACTTATGTCCCAATACTGTGGGCTCAATCCGTCCATGTCCCCCTTCCCACTCCCCTCTCACCACCGCTCGTCCCTTCACCCGTCATCCCCCCCCCCTTTCTATCCTTTCTTGTCTTTTCTTTTACTCCTGCTGTATGGAGGCTTTAGCGTTTCTGTTCCGCTATGGCTAGCCAACTGTTAGGTGTGTTCCGCGGGTGTGTTCCGGAAAAAAAAAGAGAATAAAATTCCGTATCGATGAGGTTCGATACCATTGTTTACTTTAGCGATTCCGTAGTACCATATTTGATTCCATAATTTGCCACACAGGAAAGGACTCAAAAGAAGAAATCGGAATTCAGTACGCTGTTTATGTTTTTATGGGTTATTTCAAAGATAACGAACATTGGAGCTAAGGGAATTCTATTCGGAGCTATATGGCACATTAGTTGGAGATTTGAGTTTTTCTAATACAGTTCATTCGTACGGGTACTTTTTGTGTGTGTATGCATTTTTGTTATTGTATTGAATGTTTTTATGTTTAAAATTGATAGAAGAGTGCATCATTCGTTCCATTATTATGACAAGTGAAGCGATTTTTATATTTTAGATAAGTTTTATCCTATTTTTAGTATTTGTTATTTTGATTTAAATTTTGATTTTATTTTGTGTGTACTTGTCAGTAAGCTTAAGGGCTATGGTCTGATGGTACAGATAGGCTTGCATGCGAATTGATATAGATAGACTAACATACAGATGAGAGATATCAGACAGACAAAAAAGGCGGACAGACAGAATGAATGACAGACATATAGAAAGACAGATACATAGATACATAAATCAAATAATAGATTTACATAGAGAATGATATATTGATAGATAGAAATATGGATAGAGAAATATACATTGATTATTGATAGATGGATAAATACATATAGAAATAGTATTATTTGGATGGATACATAGATAAAGAGTTACATAGATAGATGCATTTGTGGATGGATAGAGAGATAGACATATAAATATTAGTTACTATCGGCATAAGTTCAAATTTGTCTTAAGAAATATACCATTAATGCTCAATGGTGCTTTTCTTCATGTTGGCGATAGCACCCCTATAATCTATAATTTTCTTATTCTGCGCGGTCACATTCTGGGCGTTATATAATGACTTGTAGAAAAACCCTAAAAGTGACATACTCCGCAATGTTTAACTGTTCAACGTTTGTGTGTTATAAATGCTGTATTTTTCGTATGACATATCTGTTATTCTATGGATAAGACTTATGTTGGACAAAAGATACTATTGACCAGTCCTTTTCAAGAGACGAACTTCTGCGAATATTTTTTGAAGACCTCGTGCAGTAAACTTCCCAAGCCAGTCAAGTAGTACTATCCTCTATTATATATGTATATAATATTCTTCTTCTTCGCCATTATCAACTGCTAGTGGGGGCATAGGCCATTAAACATTTCTTTCCATGTCTTTCTGTCTCTGGCTATCTTCCCTAACTCTTTCCAGCTCTTTCCGATTAGCTGCACATCCTTTTCTACTTCTCTCCGCCAGGTGTTTTTTGGTCTACCTCTTCGTGCTGCACCCTGTGGATATCATGCAAGAGCTTGTCTAGTCAAATTTGTAGTCGAATTTCTCAATGCGTCCCTTATCTCCCTTATATATTACTGAACCGAAAAAAAAAAAAACTAAAACTACCAAACACCAATACAATTCCATCTGACAGATCTTGGCAATACAAACAAATGAATTTAAACAATATTGGATGCTGGAAAAAGACAAATCGATGCGCATATGGGGGGGGGGGCAGTTGTACATATGTAAATATACGTAGCCTTAGTAAACATCGTGTTTAGTGATTAATTTACTTAATCTACTCTGACATAGGAGCCCGAAGAAATGTCTTTTTTTAAATAAATAAATAGTAAGTTAAAGAAAAAAATACATAACAAAGCATTGCGTATTGAGTATTATGTTGCTGGGAACTCCTCCCACCATCAACCCCCACACCCACAAGCAAACAAAGCAAACAAAAACTGGAATTTTCTGGTCCTTGTTCAGGAAGCCTCTCCACTTATCCGTCACTGTCAGACTTATAGAATGTCTATTACACATTCAGACTGCACGTCTGGCCCAAATAGAGAAATTGTAAGGCACGGAGAAAACGTGAAGAGTAATGTGGGCAGACGCTCATGATATACAGAAGATTAGTGCATCCAATGCCTATCCATGGTTTCAGTCTAGCCTTGCGTTTTCATTAGTGTTTAAATTATGTTAAGTTACTGGTTTTCCTTGCTTGTTCAGGCAACCCATTGCATGCCCGGACTCCGCTCGGGAAGAAAGATAACGTATAGTATTTGTTTGTTCTTGGGGAATAAGGAAAGTCTTTTTTTTTATGTATAATTACACTTTGTCATTCTGTCCTCTAGTGTTTCTAGGTTTAGTGATTTTACTATTGGTGTTACTCCTTTCAGTTGTGAATCTTCACTAGTAATGAACCTTGCAGCTATTTTCTGAATATCTTATAGATTTGTAATGTTTTCTTTCGTTGATGGGTCCCATTCAAAAGGCCTATACAGTATACAGTATAGGTATAACTAATGTTAGATAGCATTCTAGCTTATGTTCTTGCTACATTTGTAGGAGTTTTATATAGAGTTTTTAATTATTTAATCAACATGTGGATTCCATGCTAATTCATCATTTATTTTTACTCCCACGTACTGTGCAGCTTAGAGTTTGAGTCTGTCTGTTATCCTCTAAATTATGTAATCATCATCAAACAGCCTTACGTTTGTATCTGTATTAATACGATTTGGCGGCCTGGAAAAGGTTCTGGAAAAGTCTAACAAGGAAGAAGAAGATACAAACAGTATCATTAATTATTCTAAACAAATATCAAGTCTCTCCTCCGCTAGCATAGTGCTTTCTGGCATGCGCATGTCGCGTGCAGTGATTCATACACGTTAATTTCTGCACGCGCATCACTAGGTTTGAACAGAATTGCTGAAACGACGACGCCTGCTTTATTTCTTTTTCACGACCATATCGATCCAATGTATAGAGAGAACGCAGGCCACAGACATAAAAACGATGAAATATCATGCAGAATATTAGAAATGGGCTGTCTTGAATTCTCGATTTCATTCAAATGTATATTAGGTTACTGGTATCAAGTTACATGTCTTTGGCTAAAGGCTGAAGTCATTCGGCCAACAGGATTGTATCGCCTACTTCTATCCAACAAATCAAGCGCAAGCTGTTTCACTTTTGTATTGCCAACTCAAAATTACAACCAAACACAAACTAACTAAACTCTTGCATTTATAGTTTTATAATATTTGCTATTTGATCATATGCTTTAGCATATTATTAACAATTTGACGGTTGAAAGAATTATATTAGAAGTGTTCACACCAAAAACATGTTGTATCCATATTTTGTTTAGCGTCTGGCCCTATTTAAACATTGTTACACACTTGCTTCTTTACTAAGCAACTAAACTTGTAAATAGTTTGCTCTAGTCCAAGTGTCGGTAACCTATTTCACGCGTGACAGACTTGGCACGCAGAGCATTTTCCTATGGCACGCGGAAGACTCCAAAATTGAAATTTGAGTTTCTTCTACAATAAATTGAGTACTAGAGCAGGATGAATTTTAGGCTGTTGGCATGTTGAATGAATTAGAAATAAAAAATAATCACAAGATTATCAAAAGTTTGCCGACCCCTGCTCTAGTATTTGATAAACATATTCTAAGTTTCCTTTAGTTGTTATATGCGTCTATTAAGTTTTTTGATAACGGTCTAGTGTCTATTTAGCTTACTTTTTCAATGGTTACTGTATACTCTATATTACATATTACTCAAGTTCCATTATTCAGCAAGGCTCATAAAGAATTGTAGTTTTGTTTCTAATATTATTTCAAAGTGCAAGATCATGAAATCGCCCTTGCTACGCAACCCGCAATACGCAAGACAAACGCAAACATACATATTGCCTAATATTTACACACAATTCTGGAGTCTGTCTTCCTGTGTACATTTAGATTGACACTTTTTTCCTGCCTGTCAAGAATATTATGCCAGGAGACATTGTCAAAGATAAACGGGCATGACAAACATGAAGACAAACAGGACAGACAGACAACCGTATAGACTTGAGATAAACAGACAGGGCGATACGAAAGCACTGTCATATAATGATAACCTCAGCTTGACAGTCCGAGGAATGTTATAAAGCTCCGGTCCTAAAGCATATTGTATGGGTGGTCCTTTATTACCATTGTGGGACTTCTTCTTTCTCCTTTTTATTACTGTGGAGACTTCGTTAGGACCGAGAAAAGAGTCCACAATTTAACTACGTATAAAATAAAAAACTTTACAAACAAGAATTATAAACAGATGAAACAGTTTCACTTTAGGTTTTTAGTCCAGCCCTTCAGTGAAGATTTGTTGATGGAGCCCTGTTTGAACACACCGTACACTAGATAAACTTAGAAACAATATGAAAAGTTTAAAATGTTCAAGCCTACATAGGACTGAACATAATTGTACGCTTGACCGTTCTGTGTATATTACGTGACTGGCCTGCCACGTTCTCATGCTTAGCATGGCGTCATCAAGACACTAGGCATGTGGAATACACGATTCCAGCTGATGTTAACACATACAACTTATTGATTTCTGCAAATGTGGTACCTCTTTTTTATGTGTAGCTCACAACACCAGCTTTCATTCAATCCGCCTGTTCCTCTCTCTCTCTCTCTCCCACTTTCTCTCTCCATCTAAGTCTGTCATTTTTTCACTCTTTTTCCCAAGGTTCTCTCGTCCAACTCTATTCATCTTATGCTTAAAGGGGATAGATTAGCTTAAAATAAACCACATTTTAATGGTCCGGTTTAAATTGAGATTATTCTTTAACTCGCTGTTAATTAATTTCATGTTAAAATCAAATGAATGTAGCTAGAGGAAAATAGACACACGAGTGCAAATATTGACATACGCATTCAACGATAGACTACCTTCTGCAACCATAGACAAACTTGCGCAACCAAGGACACACGAATGAAACTATAGATACACGAGTGCAACCATAAACACACGAGTGCAACCATAAAAACACGAGTGCAACCATAAAAACACGAGTGCAAGCATAAACACATGATTGCAATCATAAACACACGAGTGCAACCATAAACACACGAGTGCAACCATAAACACACGAGTGCAACCATAAAAACACGAGTGCAAGCATAAACACATGATTGCAATCATAAACACACGAGTGCAACCATAAACACGCGATTGCAGCCATAAACACATACAATAAACACACAAGTTCAACCATGAACACACGAGTGCAACCATAAACACACGAGTGCAACCATAAACACACGAGTGCAATCATAAACACACGAGCGCAATCATAAACACACAAGTTCAACCACAGTCAAGCTAATGCAACTATAGACACACGAGTGCAATTGTAGACAAACTAATGCAAATATAGACACACAAGTGCAATTGTAAACAAACTAATGCTAATATAGACACACGAGTGCAGCAATTGACACACTAGTGCAAATCTAAACACACTAGCCCAAATATAAACACACGAGTGCAAACTCTGCAAACATAGACAAACTTGGGCAAATATAGAAACAATAGTGCTAATATAGACACACAAGTGCAACCATATACAAACCAGTGCAAATATAGACACACGAATGCAACCGTAGACAAACTTGTGCAAATATAAACACACGAGTGCAACCGTAGACAAACTTGTGCAAATATAAACACACGAGTGCAACCGTAGACAAACTTGTGCAAATATAAACACGAGTGCAACCGTAGACAAACTTGTGCAAATATAAACACACGAGTGCAACCGTAGACAAACTTGTGCAAATATAAACACACGAGTGCAACCGTAGACAAACTTGTGCAAATATAAACACACGAGTGCAACCATAGACAAACTTGTGCAAATATAAACACGAGTGCAACCATAGACAAACTTGTGCAAATATAAACACGAGTGCAACCATAGACAAACTTGTGCAAATATAAACACGAGTGCAACCATAGACAAACTTGTGCAAATATAAACACACGAGTGCAACCGTAGACAAACTTGTGCAAATATAAACACACGAGTGCAACCGTAGACAAACTTGTGCAAATATAAACACGAGTGCAACCATAGACAAACTTGTGCAAATATAAACACGAGTGCAACCATAGACAAACTTGTGCAAATATAAACACACGAGTGCAACCGTAGACAAACTTGTGCAAATATAAACACGAGTGCAACCATAGACAAACTTGTGCAAATATAAACACGAGTGCAACCGTAGACAAACTTGTGCAAATATAAACACGAGTGCAACCGTAGACAAACTTGTGCAAATATAAACACGAGTGCAACCATAGACAAACTTGTGCAAATATAAACACGAGTGCAACCATAGACAAACTTGTGCAAATATAAACACACGAGTGCAACCATAGACAAACTTGTGCAAATATAAACACGAGTGCAACCATAGACAAACTTGTGCAAATATAAACACACGAGTGCAACCGTAGACAAACTTGTGCAAATATAAACACACGAGTGCAACCGTAGACAAACTTGTGCAAATATAAACACACGAGTGCAACCGTAGACAAACTTGTGCAAATATAAACACGAGTGCAACCATAGACAAACTTGTGCAAATATAAACACGAGTGCAACCATAGACAAACTTGTGCAAATATAAACACGAGTGCAACCATAGACAAACTTGTGCAAATATAAACACGAGTGCAACCATAGACAAACTTGTGCAAATATAAACACACGAGTGCAACCATAGACAAACTTGTGCAAATATAAACACGAGTGCAACCATAGACAAACTTGTGCAAATATAAACACACGAGTGCAACCGTAGACAAACTTGTGCAAATATAAACACACGAGTGCAACCATAGACAAACTTGTGCAAATATAAACACGAGTGCAACCATAGACAAACTTGTGCAAATATAAACACACGAGTGCAACCGTAGACAAACTTGTGCAAATATAAACACACGAGTGCAACCGTAGACAAACTTGTGCAAATATAAACACACGAGTGCAACCGTAGACAAACTTGTGCAAATATAAACACGAGTGCAACCATAGACAAACTTGTGCAAATATAAACACGAGTGCAACCATAGACAAACTTGTGCAAATATAAACACACGAGTGCAACCATAGACAAACTTGTGCAAATATAAACACGAGTGCAACCATAGACAAACTTGTGCAAATATAAACACACGAGTGCAACCGTAGACAAACTTGTGCAAATATAAACACACGAGTGCAACCGTAGACAAACTTGTGCAAATATAAACACACGAGTGCAACCATAGACAAACTTGTGCAAATATAAACACACGAGTGCAACCGTAGACAAACTTGTGCAAATATAAACACGAGTGCAACCATAGACAAACTTGTGCAAATATAAACACGAGTGCAACCATAGACAAACTTGTGCAAATATAAACACACGAGTGCAACCGTAGACAAACTTGTGCAAATATAAACACACGAGTGCAACCGTAGACAAACTTGTGCAAATATAAACACGAGTGCAACCATAGACAAACTTGTGCAAATATAAACACGAGTGCAAACATAGACAAACTTGTGCAAATATAAACACGAGTGCAACCGTAGACAAACTTGTGCAAATATAAACACACGAGTGCAACCATAGACAAACTTGTGCAAATATAAACACGAGTGCAACCATAGACAAACTTGTGCAAATATAAACACGAGTGCAACCGTAGACAAACTTGTGCAAATATAAACACACGAGTGCAACCATAGACAAACTTGTGCAAATATAAACACGAGTGCAAACATAGACAAACTTGTGCAAATATAAACACGAGTGCAACCGTAGACAAACTTGTGCAAATATAAACACGAGTGCAAACATAGACAAACTTGTGCAAATATAAACACGAGTGCAAACATAGACAAACTTGTGCAAATATAAACACGAGTGCAACCGTAGACAAACTTGTGCAAATATAAACACACGAGTGCAACCATAGACAAACTTGTGCAAATATAAACACGAGTGCAAACATAGACAAACTTGTGCAAATATAAACACGAGTGCAACCGTAGACAAACTTGTGCAAATATAAACACACGAGTGCAACCATAGACAAACTTGTGCAAATATAAACACACGAGTGCAACCATAGACAAACTTGTGCAAATATAAACACACGAGTGCAACCATAGACAAACTTGTGCAAATATAAACACGAGTGCAACCGTAGACAAACTTGTGCAAATATAAACACACGAGTGCAACCATAGACAAACTTGTGCAAATATAAACACACGAGTGCAACCATAGACAAACTTGTGCAAATATAAACACACGAGTGCAACCATAGACAAACTTGTGCAAATATAAACACGAGTGCAACCGTAGACAAACTTGTGCAAATATAAACACACGAGTGCAACCATAGACAAACTTGTGCAAATATAAACACGAGTGCAACCGTAGACAAACTTGTGCAAATATAAACACACGAGTGCAACCATAGACAAACTTGTGCAAATATAAACACGAGTGCAACCGTAGACAAACTTGTGCAAATATAAACACACGAGTGCAACCATAGACAAACTTGTGCAAATATAAACACGAGTGCAAACATAGACAAACTTGTGCAAATATAAACACGAGTGCAACCGTAGACAAACTTGTGCAAATATAAACACACGAGTGCAACCATAGACAAACTTGTGCAAATATAAACACGAGTGCAACCATAGACAAACTTGTGCAAATATAAACACACGAGTGCAACCATAGACAAACTTGTGCAAATATAAACACGAGTGCAAACATAGACAAACTTGTGCAAATATAAACACGAGTGCAACCGTAGACAAACTTGTGCAAATATAAACACACGAGTGCAACCATAGACAAACTTGTGCAAATATAAACACACGAGTGCAACCATAGACAAACTTGTGCAAATATAAACACGAGTGCAACCATAGACAAACTTGTGCAAATATAAACACACGAGTGCAACCGTAGACAAACTTGTGCAAATATAAACACACGAGTGCAACCGTAGACAAACTTGTGCAAATATAAACACACGAGTGCAACCGTAGACAAACTTGTGCAAATATAAACACGAGTGCAACCATAGACAAACTTGTGCAAATATAAACACACGAGTGCAACCGTAGACAAACTTGTGCAAATATAAACACGAGTGCAACCGTAGACAAACTTGTGCAAATATAAACACGAGTGCAACCGTAGACAAACTTGTGCAAATATAAACACGAGTGCAACCATAGACAAACTTGTGCAAATATAAACACGAGTGCAACCATAGACAAACTTGTGCAAATATAAACACACGAGTGCAACCTAGACACGTTGTTGGTCATTCTCATGCCGCCTGAGACAACTTAAATCAACCAACTCATGGATCAGCAAGTGAATGTAACTACAAGAAGCTTTACACGAAGACACTCGTCCAAAACTTACAGTGCGATACACAATTTTAGCTTTCTAATATTGGGCCATTGGCCTTTTTTTTTCGCTCATCCTGGTTCAGCTATACCATTTAATGTATTGCATCATATCATCAACAGTTCATAGTAATATTGTTATTTAATCTTTATTTTGCTGCCCCCCCCCCCTCCATCCCCACGATGCCCTTAGCACGATCTTTTTTTGGATGATTAATCCATCTCTAAGTCCAGTTCATCCACTCAAGTCTAGTCCAGTTCTTCCACTCAAGTCTAGTCCAGTTTTTCCACTCAAGGCCAGCCCACTTACGGCAGGCCCAATCAAGCTTGGAACGAATTAAATGTTTCCCCATAGAAGTCATTAGTAAATCTTGGTTGAAGTTGTTTCGTAGAACGAACAGCTCGTAGAATAAATGAGCTGCCGAAACGGACTACGTTCGTTCTGCCCGGGGTATCACTGTATATTATGTGTTATTATGTTTCTTAAATTTTCGTCGAAACATTCGTGGAAACTTCGAAGTTATTGCTTATAATGGCTTGCCTGAACAAACCAGGAAAACCACTAACTTAAAATCATTTAAAACATTAATACAAATACAAGACTAGACTTGGACTATGGATGAGCGTCGGACGCAATAATCATCTTTATAGAAGGAACGTCTGTAATATATAAGATAAGATAGTTTCATAGCTTCAATATTGATCATAATTCGCTTCTTGTTTTGATGTTACAATTGAATTAAACCATTTTTTCTGCTTCTCACAGACACACTGTTCCGACAACTAGTTTTACAATACTTACATTGTTTCACAGACACACTGTTCCGACAACTAGTTTTACAATACTTACATTGTTTCACAGACACACTGTTCCGACAACTAGTTTTACAATACTTACATTGTTTCACAGACACACTGTTCCGACAACTAGTTTTACAATACTTACATTGTTTCACAGACACACTGTTCCGACAACTAGTTTTACAATACTTACATTGTTTCACAGACACACTGTTCCGACAACTAGTTTTACAATACTTACATTGTTTCACAGACACACTGTTCCGACAACTAGTTTTACAATACTTACATTGTTTCCGAGACACATTTTTCCGACGCTTATATTTACAATTGTCACATTGTTTCAAAGACACACTTTTCCGACGCTTATATTTAGAATACTCACATTGTTTCAAAGACACACTTTTCCGACGCTTATATTTACAATTGTCACATTGTTTCAAAGACACACTTTTCCGACGCTTATATTTAGAATACTCACATTGTTTCAAAGACACACTTTTCCGACGCTTATATTTAGAATACTCACATTGTTTCACAGACACACTGTTCCGATGCCTATTCTCACATTGTTTCCTTTTTTATAAATTAATTTTTCTACAAAAACAAATCTAGAGCCTAAATTTATTTTTTCGAGTTGATGGTTGACGAATTGTTTGATCCACGGGGATTTCATGGATATTCGTATAACGTTTCTAAGTTTTCTTTGAAGATATTATGTGAAGACTGTAATGCAAGACCTCTCTGTGATATAGAGTTTCAACTAAAGCCAATTTTTGATTCGGTTTTAAATGAACAAAAAAGTAAAAAATCAGACAGAAAGAGAAGAAAGAAAACAAAATAAATAGGCAAAGAATAAATAGCTTATCAGATTTCTTATGGGAATAACTCAACTTTACTAAACTAGTTCACCATTCAGTTTGCTCCCTTGTGATATTTATACACATTTTATGCTTCAGCGAAGAGATGTAATGTTCATTACATAAAAATATTAACACCGGACGAATGTAATTGCCAATAGTAAAAAAGCACACTGAGAAACAGATTCATAAAAACATATTTTATTAAATAAGTAGTTAAAGTAGTAATAATACATACATCATGAGGTTGTAGCAATACAATAATGGAATAAAGCGCACAGAAAGACATACACATAAAACACATTTCTCATTCCATATGCAAGAACACGTAAGTTGTTTGTTTTTTCTACCCAAGTGGTATTCGGTCATGGAAAGTCATAGAAACTTCTCAAGACGAGACTAAATATAAGCCACATATAACTTTAAACAGTAAAATCTTCTGTATAGAATTTAGAAGAAGTGCTAGGGATTCGAATCTGAAACTTTCGTACTGTAAATACAATTCACTTCCAGTAAGACATATGTATAGCATTAGTTTGAGTGGCGTTTCTATTAATTATAAGACGATCAAAGCAACGGTGATAATGAATACGGTTTTAAAATGTAATGAGCTTTAAACTATGTTTAAACTATATTTAAACTGTATTTGTTTTACTTGTAACTCGTACAAGAACAGTTAACGTCCTACACAATAGACCTATAGCACTTAATACCTACATTTGCATTTCATAGAATATTATTTTTAATTTTTATAGACTGTTCATCATATAATATATATTTATTTATGAATATATGCATTACACTTTCACTGAAGCAAAGTTCTATTGATTCAAATAAGTAGAAATTGTATATTTTGAGCGCTAAGACAAATGGTATCAATGAAATAAGGAGAAAGAAAGGGTGATGAAAGCAGAAAGAGAGAGAAATATTTTCTGTGGAAGATAGACAGAGAAGATCGAGAAAGAACAAGTTGAAAGAACGTCAGAGAGAGAGAGAGACGGGGGAGAGGGAGAGATTTTTCTGAATGGAAAGACAGGCGTGCCTAGTATAAACTTTTCATCTAATCAAAAAATAGTTTTATTGATTTATCAGAAAAATACAAGAGATCTGTGTCAAGTGTATTCGTTGGGAGAATGTAGAATACTTTCCACCAGACTTTTCTCTCTATCAACTTTTTCACCAGGGGAAAGTAGAATACTTACAATCAGACTTTTCTTTCTGACTTATCGGAGTCTGCTCCGATAATTAGTTTGATTTTCTGAAATTAAGCAGACAATGGCAGTATCATCTCCAAATTTTTTTAGACGGACTGAATCATGATAGCTCCTAATGTCATTATTGTATATCGTGTACACAACTAGAGAAGGCACACAACCTTGTGGAGAACTAATACTTATGTCTGTGATTACTGGTGTGATAGTGTTTAGTTTGACAAACTGAGGGCATTTGGTTAGAAAATTTAGAACCCATGCCTGGATATTGGTGCTTACATTTCAATTTGCCAGTTTGCTAATCATGATGTGCGGCTGGATGGTGTTGAAGGCCGATGAAAAGTCAATAAAAAGTACCTTAGCGTAATATATTGGGATATCGATATGATGGTAGAGCCTTTCAAGTAATAGTGGTATGACATCATCGGTGCTTCTTGCTGGTTTATATGCCAATTGGTGGGGGGGGGGGGTCGAGATTAGTATCTACATCCTTTAATAGCTGTGAAGTATGAGCTTCTCAAAGCATGTCATAACTATGGATGTCACTGCGACGGGGCGTAAATCATGACTGCACTCGATTTTAGATTTCTTTGAAATGGGTATATTTTCTAAGGTTTTCCAAATGGATGGTATAATATGATATTTTCAAGACATATTAAATATGAAGTGAAACGTATGTGAAAGTTGTTCCCTACAGTGTTTAACAATTGTGCCGTTTAGATTGTCTGGCCCCGAAGCCTTAGCCACATTTACTTGTTTAAAAATTGACGCCACTTCCTTGTCAGTTATAAGTAGGAAACAATGGTCTTCAGTAAAAGTATTGCTGAAAGACTGTCATTTATTTCTGAACATTTTATAATCGTGGCAGTCGAAGCAACAGTCAAATTCGTTTAGATCAATGACGAATTTATTTTCAACATCAACTTACAAGGGTCCACGCTTGATTGCACATCCTGCAACTTTTTACAATTCAGCCCAGCAATCGTTGAAATTATTTTTCTTGAACAGATTTTCAATTTTTTCTTTGTATCTTTTTCGACCTTCAAATGTTAATCCATGTTATTGACGGGCAATGTTGGCAGTAATTGACATTTTTTTTTACAAAATTCTTAATGTGATAAACGTTTTGACTTAAATGTTTGCAATAATTTAGTTTTTGCTATCAATGTCTGACAAGTGTAAAACTAATAGTCAAATCTCTAAACCTAGAAACACTAGAGGGCAGAAGAGCAAAGAGTAAAGTAATAATAATACATAATGCATTAAACTCTAATTAAGAAATACAACCCAATAACAACATGTTGCAATGCTCATATAAACATAAGCACAAAAACACTTTCATTATCCCTTATGCGAGAACAAATGCATACAAGTAGGCCTACTTTTTCTTCCCTAGTGGCATTGGTGCATGGAATGGGTTGCCTGAACAAACCAGGAACACCAGTAACTTAACATCATTTAAAACATTAATAAAATGCAAGATTACACTCGGACCACGGGTGAGCGTAGGACGCAATAATCTCCTTTATAGAAGCAGCGTCTATAATATATAAGATAAAACTAATTTTCACAAATATCTTAGCAGCAAGCTAGCCGCACTGGCCTCAGCCTCATCCTCTTTCTATATATATTATGTAGATATATAATGTACAGACATATGTATAATAAAATATACATATTTATATTTAAAACAGAGACTAAAAACAACAAAATTAATACATTTAGGTTAAAAAATTGAGAAAGTTAAGAGTGCTAAACAAAATAAAAATATAAAAAAATCAGGGGAATGGGGAGTAACCCTCTTCGAAAAATCCCATTACGTCCATGATGGCTAATATGTTGAGTTGGAACTAGGGGAAAAAACCATGGTAGCCATTTTACAGTTTTCTATTACTGGAGGCAATTCCATCTATCGTTAGATTCTGAATATGAAATTGTGTCTGTAATCACATTTCCCATGAACTCATAACTGACGGAACTGGCCATTGTCCATCTCATTCCTTGTCCCTCCTTCTCTCTCTCTCTCTCGCTCTCTCTCTGTTTCTGTTTCTTTTCCCATTTTTCAGTGTGTATTTGAATAGGCTTATGATTCTTTCGTTTTTTTTATCATTCTCTCTCTCTCTCTTCGTTTATGTATTTTTCTGTCGCTCTCCATCCACTGGTCTGTCGGAGTGTATTTGTCTTTCGCATAAAATTGTCTTTCTTTCTCTCTGTCTCTCTCTCTCTCTCTCTCTCTCTCTCTCTCTCTCTCTCTCTCTCTCTCTCCCTCTGTGTATCTTTGTGTCCAATTTAGTAGATTAAACATTGCTTTTTTTTTTAATCCAGAGGCCGCAACCATTCAGTGGCGTAGAGTGAAAGTACTCGCCAGTGGCCACTTGGGATAATGTACCAACACACATTGTAGCCTTGTGATACTAGCCAAGTGAAAAAAATGTTTTTATTGAAGCTGTCAAAAGCATAAAACAATGTTCCCAAACTAAATAAGTCAAAAGAACCAAATCTTCATCTGGGAGATGTAAATGTAACTAGGAAAAGGAATAATCTAAACTAAAATGCATTGAAATTAAGCCAAGGTGAACTTTCTGTACTCAAAGTTTTCGGGGAGTTCTTGTTCATTTAAAATTGTAGGCAGCATCTGGGCACACCACGTCGATTCGACGGCGAAAAAAAACGTGGGTTTCCCCTTGTTTTTTTCTTTGTTTCCACGTTTTGTTTCGTTGATGCGACGTGGCGTACCCGCTGGGGAGGGGGGGGGGGGGTCTTAAAAATATTGTTTTTAAACTATCTTAACTATTCTTAAAAATTTCGGGACCATATTTCAGTATAAATAAATATTCTAGTGCAACTTTTGAGTGCCACTCGAAATGTGTCGAAATCCTGGAGTAACTTAAAATGGTGTTGTCTTGATGCCGGGTACCAAAGTGTTGCGCGTTGTCCACTTACTAGTGGCTGAAGAGAACCGACCTATATTTCACATCAGGCGGATACAGGCTGCTTGCAAAGTTTATATATATTTATTTTAAAAAAATCGTATGATTCTACAAATGGTTTTGTACATAGAACCTTCTTATAAGACCTTAAAACGGAATCTTTTTTTAGTCGTCACTTTAAATTGATAATCTCTGAATTAAACATGAGGTTAGGAAATATTAAGAGTTTTATAAAAATGTTCTTTACCACAAATAGATATCTACGAAAAAAATATTTTAAAACGAAACTAGTGAAAAATTAAAGCATAAATTTTTTTATGTAATTACAAGAATCGCAAAAATATGTCTTCAATATATTTTTTTTGTGTGTGGAAATTTCAGCCTGTATAGAACTTTCATTAATTATGCTATGACTTCAATTACATCATCTAGTACTTCACTTTGCAGGCTAAATAGAGTCTGTAAAAGGACTCTGCAATATCATTAGTTAAAAGAATAAAAAAAAATAGAAACACTTTGCTTTTCCAAATTCTATGTCCATGGTCACAGGGCATAGACAAGCTCCTACTTTCACAGATCTGACAGTCAATTCGTGGCGTTATGATTTATAAATTAATAATATGAAAGGTTTCCGGCAGAGACTCAAATTTAAAGCCTCTAGATGTCTAGACTAAAGAGAATCGATATACGGACACTCGATGTTATCTTATTTAGTACCTAAAGTCGTTAAATAAAAAAATGAAAAAATAATCGCTATGAAATATGATTTCTCTGAGATGTTATTTGAGCATAATATTTCATTTTTATAACAAATGCACTTCCTCGTAGGAGTCTTTCTCTTCGCTGGTCTGCGCATGCGTGAACTATTTAGCCAATGTCTTCGTGGAGTATTAACTTAGAGACTTGACAACATGGCTTCTCTTCCTTACAACAACATGTGGGGCATTCTGTGTTGTTTTCAATAGCAGCCACCCAGCTCTGAACCAAAAACAAAATTAAACAAAATAAACAATAAAAACAATAGCTCTATTTTCATGTCTACTTTTCTAATGAGTATAAAGAACGAATGATCGTATTCCAAAGCATAGAAAGCCTTTAAATGAATGCAAAACAGGGAACAGTTAAGGGGAGATAACAACGTCAATTCGATGTCTGTTTTGTCTCATCCCTTTAACAGAAAATCAAATTTACATTCGTGCGATTCACATTTTAAGTAGTTCACGAGAGAACGTCGCTGTGTCTTGATGTGTTTTTTTAAAAGAGTGAAACACGCTTGGCCTTTAGAAAGAAACTCAATCGGACAATCTTATTAACATATTGAATAAACTTTTACAATAATGATTGATTTTTAAGGATGATGATTGAAAGAAAATCGTTTTACAAATCGCGTTGTGTCTCGTTAATGATCCTGTTTATGCTAATTAAAGTTTTCTGTTTATTTTTAAAGAAAGGTTGAATGACGCTAAGGGGTATTACTCAGATGTGAATAAACATCTGTCATCGGATATTTTGAAGCAAATGAAGACAAGCTATATGTTAACCATACAACCGCCTTTTTCACAATAGTCACTTACACTAATGAACCATGTTTTACATAGTTTTATTGATACATAAAAAATAAAAAAGCCTGTTTGAAAAGCAACTTACTGAAACAAAATACCACTTTGCTAAAGTCATGTATGTTTTCATTTATAAACAAAACAAAAAAAAAACTACTTCCAATTCAATGAGTCTACGGTTTGGATTATCACAGCTCAACCATTCACATATATTTATAGTAAAGAACTTTCAGTCACTATAAAGCTATACACAAAATCTTGATGTAAGCCTTTTCAATTCTATGATTGTATCACATTTGTATCTGGTGTAGTTGAGTTGTCTTTATGTATTTTGTCTAACTCTGGACATGCAATTAAAAACTATTTGTAACTAATCAAACGTTTCAGTAAAAATCCTGCGCAGCAAACAGGTTTTTTTCATGCAGCGCTCTTGTCACATTTTCCATCCCGGAAGTACCATCGAGCTAAGATCGAGCTAAACCCAGGTCATTCAGTTCCCCAGAATTCCCCCTTCGGGCTATTCAAGTTTATAGGGAGAAATCCGGGACTCTCTCAGCGAGCTCTTAAAAGATCCTAACATTTAAAACTCCTTTCTCTAATGAGCGCATACATTTTTTTCTCTCTCTTTCCAAAACCGCAACAAATTTCTCATCGATTGTATAACGCTCCAGGACTAAGCAGAGCTAGAAGCTTGGATTATTAGGCCAGATTGGCTAGATCAGGATACAGTTTTTTTTAAAATGTCAAGATAAAAACAAATTTCTTGCTCGAAAATTGTTTTTAAAGCTCTTTCTTCCATTTTAGTTTTTGTATATGCATTTTTATATCCCCAATAATAAGGTTTCTCTTTAAAAAAAAACGTTCAGTTTTTTAATTTTTATTTTTGTTTTCAAATTTAATGTCTAAAACTTGGAAAACATTATTTCTCTACACACCCATTTTGTATGGACCTTCTGCTTTTTTTTTTTGAAAATAATTCTAATGATGCTATAGAGACTGTGTTTTTTAAAAAAAAAATTTTCAACAAAGTTGTTTTATAAATTTAAGTGTTATTAATTCAATGTTAATGACTATGGATAAAAAAACAACACATGACCTTATTGCCTCATCTTTTACTTATGCGATCTCGCTTCCTGTTTGTATCCTCCCTAGCTGAGTGGTTAGCGTCTCTGACTGCCACGCGGGAGACCTGGGTTCAATTCCCCACTGATAACTGTTTTCTTCTTTTTCTACTTAAAAAAAAATTCACATTAATATTACAGTAAATTTTTCCTCTCTCTCTCTCTCTCTGTTTTGCACACACTAACACACACAACAGACACATAAATTCACTTCTATCTGATACAATTTATTACCCCCTGCAAAAAAAAAACACTCCATTTTACTTAATCAGCTTATAAAAAATACCTCAGTGTGTCTTGATGTCTAAATTTGTCCCTGGAAGACAGTCCCACGGGGAAAACGGGAACACGCAGGATTATTGAAACGTATTTCCCGCGTTGCATCTGTGTGAATGGGTTGTAACATAAATTGCATTATATGAAACCAGGTCACTTGACACTTGGGCAAAGTTGTTGTTTTTTACAAATGAAAACGATGTCGGATTCCATGCATAAGCAATTTATTTTAAACACATTATAACGTTTCAGATTATACTGTTGTAGATTGATAACATAACGCGTTCAGTGATTTAAGTACTTGATTAAGTTCTATTCGTATCAACTATGGTCTCTTATTCTAAGTTCTAATTAAATTTCGATTACCTTGAATAGAACAACAATTAATTAAAATATGAATTGGTTAACGTAGATTGCTTTTATAAGTACAGAATTATTCATTTTATTAGTAATGTTTGTAAAAAAGGACAATTGTAAAATACATTTTTCATAATCAATGTGATATTCGAAATTAAATAATGCCTACAGCAATAAAAAGTGCACCTTAAAGCTAACGAAGAACTGAAACTAAATAGAAAGTTAAGATAAAAATTGCATAATAATTGTTAAACGTTTTTATGGGATAAAATGTATCGCACTCCACTACATAGGAGCTAGGTCTAGCTTGGACATGGCCATTTGATAAGAGATATATAAAATCATCTTTTGTGCCCCATCTTTAAGCTTTAAACTTTAAAAGGACAAAGGTCAGTCTTGTTCCCTCATATTATAAGGGCGTTTAATCCAGCGCCATACTTTTCTGTGAAGTAGGTCAAAGAATTGATTCGAAAGATATTATGTAGTGAAGAGAGATTTAGACCGACATATATGTGACGTTAATTAAAAACGGATGACGTTACGTTTGAATCGAAGAACAAGAAAAGTTCCAATTTAAAAAAAAATTACCGTATACCGGTACCAATAAACAACGAAATCAACAAACAACACTTTTGATTTTAAGTAGTTGGATGTTTGATGTTATTGATTTTTTCCTTACCCAGCATTGGGATTGGTGAATACATTTCCCGATTCACACGTAAAAAAACTTTCGTTTATCAACATTGCAAAAGTAAGAATGGAAACAAATTAACGAATGTCTCTGACATTAAATATTGTTGGAATTCGTGGGGATAATGTAGGAATTAAAATGCTTATTCGGGATGGATTGTGGCAGTTTTGGTGGGTAAGGAGGATTTAATATTTGATACATGTTTTTAACTGTTTAAATGTCAGCATCATGTTCTTTTATTTTTGGTTCATTGCGTGTTGAGAATGACTCATTCCTCTCTCTCTCTCTAACATTCTGTCTTTAATTCTCTCAATTCTCTGTCTCTGTATGTGTGTGTGTTTCTCTCTCCCTATCTGAGTGTGTTTGGACGTCTGTTTTTTTTTATACAGCTACAACATTGGGTTATTTAATGAAAACCCAAATGTGCGTGATCATTTTCAGACATTAATATAATAATATAAAATAAAAACAGAGTTTTTCAGATAAAACTGTAGAACTGATGGATCCGAACATTGGAGTTTGTCGTGCTCACATACAGATTAGCGTCCGATTAGGAATCAGGCGGTTTTTATAATGCCATTAGAATGGCAATGCCATAACAACAACAAAATAGGAGAGAGAATACAGAATGATAAATGGAATCGATGCTGTGAGAACTATAGCGTTAGGGTTCGTTTGGTCACATGATCTTAAAGTACAAAAGGGTCATTTGACTGTACTATAATCACATCGTTTGAAATATCGGAAGGGAAGGGAACGGGGAGTTCAGAACAAGCCATGGCTTTATATTTATATACTTTAACAGTGGACGTATTTTCAGTGTTTATGCTCATTATGTTTCTGTAGCATTTTATTTTTTTATCCGTCAACGTGCTGGTCCTTAGTCATAGCTTTTTGCTTAGTATTGTAAAGTCTTATCTGACAATAACGTACGTTTTATGCATGATGTGTTCGTATGTTGTGTTTTAATTCACGAGTTCATATTATTTTGGCGTCACAGAGTCACATAATAATGTACAATGATGTAATAACCGTACAATTATACAACAAACAATTGACTTGGTGCACCGCCTGACGCAAGAGATTGGAAACTAAAATTCTGGAATCTATAGAACATCTAATCTTGTTATAATTTGGGCTCTCTACGTCCAAATGTTGATTATTAAATTTATCTTTAAGGACGCCCGGTGGAATGAAGCCCGTTAAATGCACACAAAATCGCAGAGCATGATGGGTGTGCCTGTAATCGATACAAGCGTTTTACGTATCGGACTGACGAGGCGGAAGAGATGCAATTTCCGGAGAAATTGGGAAAATCCAAAGTGCGAAATCAGTGCAGTGGTTGAAGACGGGATTGGACAAACTGGGGTTTGTTCGGGAGATACCAGTTTTCGTTTATTTCCAGTGCCCGAGGCTGATAACTCAGCCGGTCGAGAGTGGGAAAACTGGCAGAGTTGTTCTGAGATGCAAGAAACTGATTCCGTTGCTAGTTTTTCTTTATCCGTTCTTCGTAACAACGATTTTTGTGATAAGGAGAAATTCCATTCGCCCCGGTGCAGAAACGATAAAACATGTAACGATTCCATCTCTCGTCATCGCCAGGGTTTCTCAACTTCGTTGTCAGTACAACCCCGGAGAACTAAATACCTTTTACCGCCGTCGGGGACTTTGTTAACGTTACTTCCATCGGTATTCTTATCGCCGTCGTGGATTCCATCGTCGGTGCAGCGAGGTCGCCAGACCAGCCGCCTCTCCTCCTTGGCCTGCCTCCTCTACGTCACCTTCCTCCTCGCCATCTTCTCCTCCATGCCCAGGGAGGTCAACGCCTGCTACAAATTTCCTCCAGGTATCCGGGACCCGTGCGAGGGCCAGGTGTGCAAGTTCGGCGCCGAGTGCATGTCCTCCATCGACGGCAAGATAGCCAGGTGCCAGTGTCCGTCCGACTGTCCATCATACGGCGACAACGTGGGCAGCAAGCCCGTGTGTGGGAACGACGGGAATGATTATGCCAACACATGCGAGCTGAGGAAAGCTGCCTGTCTCAAGCTGGACGATATTCGAGTCAAATATTATGGGAAATGTGGTAGGTCTTCTATTCGTTTCCACCCAGTTAGCAAACTATATTTGCCTAATATAATTTAAACGTTGGCCAATATTAGACACCATTAAAATATTCTTTGAATATTAGGCAACCATTAAAATGTTATCTAAATATTTGGCAATAGACTCTATTTAAATATTCTCTAATTAAATATTTTGTCAACTGTTTAAATACTAGTCAAATATTGACAACTTTTAAAATTTCGGCCAATGGAATATCGACCAATCATTGGACTTCTAGTTAAATATAGGCAAAGTATCTCGCAACTTCTAAAATACGGGCCTTATATTGGTCAGCTATATAAATAATGACTAAATATTGTTCAACTAATTGAATATTGGACTAAAATTTGTCAAATTTTACAGTTGGCCTACTAGTTAGGTAAATATTTAAAATATTTAAATATTCAAAAGTTGACCAACTACTTAATAAATTTCTACAATTCTTTGCCTAATAAAAAAATCGTATGCCCAATATAGTGCGCTTACTGGAATTTTTTTTTATTTTGTAAAATAAAGAGTTATTTGCATGCATCTATTTATTGTCCGTTTAAAAATATAACTACACTCCTGGGTTGCAACTATAGCCTTATGTCATTATAAGGATCAGTATAATACCAGGAATCTTAATTAATACATTTGTTTTATGACCCACCTTTGAATATTAGGATGGTCCAAAAGAGAAGTTTGTTTTTTTCATGCATACATTTTCACTAAATTTAAACTTCATTATAAAATCAATACTAAATCAATACTAAATGTGATCCTTGTCTCAAAATATGGTCCTTGTCTCAAAATGTGGTCCCTGTCTCAGTATGTGGACCTTGTCAATAAATATGATCTTTGTCATTAGATGTGGTTCTCGTCTTAAATCTGGACATCGCCACTAAATGTGGTCGTTGTCACGAAATGTGGTCCTTGTCACTAAATCATGTTTTCGTCACTAAATGTGGTACTCGCCCCTAAATTTAGCCCTTGTCTCTAAATATAGCCTTCGTCACTAAATGTGGTCATCAACACTAAACATGGTCCTCGTCACCAAATGTGGTAATCAACACTAAATGTGGTCCCCGTCACTAAATGTGGTCATCAACGCTAAATATGGTCCTCGTAACTAAATGTGATAATCAACGCTAAATGTGGTCATCGTCATCAAATGTGGTCATCAACACTAAATGTTGTCCTCACCACTAAATATGGTCCTCGTCACTAAATGCGGTCCTTTTCACTAAATCACGTCCTCGTCACTAAATGTGGTCCTCGTCACTAAATGTGTATCTGGCCAACAAAGTATCTGATTATCAAAGTATCTGGTCATCAAAGTATCTGGTCGTCAGAGAATCTGGTCAACAAAGTAACTGGTCATCAAAGTATCTGGTCATCAGAGTATCTGGTCAACAAAGTAATTGATCATCAAAGTAATTGGTCATCAAAATATCTGGTCATTAAAGTAATTGGTCATCAAAGAAATTGGTCATCAAAATATCTGGTCATTAAAGTAATTGGTCATCAAAGAAATCGGTCATCAAAATATCTGGTCATCAAAGTAATTGGTCATCAAAATATCTGGTCATCAAAGTATCTGGTCATCAAAGTATCTGGTCATCAAAGTAATTGGTCATCAAAATATCTGGTCATCAAAGTAATTGGTCATCAAATTATCTGGTCATCAAAGTAATTGGTCATCAAAATATCTGGTCATCAAAGTAATTGGTCATCAAAATATCTGGTCATCAAAGTAATTGGTCATCAAAATATCTAGTCATCAAAGTAATTGGTCATCAAAGTATCTGGTCATCAAAGTATCTGGTCATCAAAATATCTGGTCATCAAAGTAATTGGTCATCAAAGTATCTGGTCATCAAAGTATCTGGTCATCAAAGTAATTGGTCATCAAAATATCTGGTCATCAAAGTAATTGGTCATTAAAATATCTGGTCATCAAAGTAATTGGTCATCAAAATATCTGGTCATCAAAGTAATTGGTCATCAAAATATCTGGTCATCAAAGTAATTGGTCATCAAAATATCTGGTCATCAAAGTAATTGGTCATCAAAGTATCTGGTCATCAAAGTAATTGGTCATCAAAATATCTGGCCATCAAAGTAATTGATCATCAAAATATCTGGTCATTAAAGTAAATGGTCATCAAAGTATCTGGTCATTAAAGTAATTGGTCATCAAAGTATCTGGTCATCAAACAATATGGTCATCAAAGTATCAGGTCAACAAAGCAATTGGTCATCAAAGTATCTAGTCATCAAAGTATCTGGTCATAAAAGTAAATGATCATCAAAGTATCTGGTCATCAAAGTATCTGGTCATCAAAGTAATTGGACATCAAAGTATCTGGTCATGAAACTATATGGTCTTCAAAGTATCTGGTCATCAAACCATATGGTCATCAAAGTATCTGGTCATTAAAGTATCTGATAATCAAAGTAACTGGTCATCAAAGTGTCTGGTCATCAAGTAACTGGTCATCAAAGTATCTGGTCATCAAAGTATCTGGTCATCAAAGTATCTGGTCATCAAAGTACTTGGTCATCATAGTATCTGGTCATCAAAGTAATTGGTCATCAAAATATATGGTCATCAAAATATCTGGTCATCAAAGTAATTGGTCATCAAAATATCTGATCATCAAAGTATCTGGTCATCAAAGTATCTGATCATCAAAGTAACTGGTCATCAAAGTATCTAGTCATCAAAGTATCTGATCATGAAAGTAACTGGTCATCAAGTAACTGGTCATCAAAGTATCTGGTCATCAAAGTATCTGGTCATCAAAGTATCTGGTCATCAAAGTATCTGGTCATCAAAGTATCTGGTCATCAAAATATCTGGTCATCAAAGTAATTGGTCATCAAAGTATCTGTTCATCAAAGTATCTGGTCATCAAAATATCTGGTCATCAAAGTAATTGGTCATCAAAGTATCTGGTCATCAAAGTATCTGGTCATCAAAGTAATTAGTCATCAAAATATCTGGTCATCAAAGTAATTGGTCATTAAAATATCTGGTCATCAAAGTAATTGGTCATCAAAATATCTGGTCATCAAAGTAATTGGTCATCAAAATATCTGGTCATCAAAGTAATTGGTCATCAAAGTAATTGGTCATCAAAGTATCTGGTCATCAAAGTATCTAGTCATCAAAGTAATTGGTCATCAAAATATCTGGCCATCAAAGTAATTGATCATCAAATATCTGGTCATTAAATTAAATGGTCATCAAAGTATCTGGTCATCAAATAATTGGTCATCAAAGTATCTGGTCATCAAACGATATGGTCATCAAAGTATCAGGTCAACAAAGCAATTGGTCATCAAAGTATCTGGTCATAAAAGTAAATGATCATCAAAGTATCTGATCATCAAAGTATCTGGTCATCAAAGTATCTGGTCATCAAAGTAATTGGACATCAAAGTATCTGGTCATGAAACTATATGGTCTTCAAAGTATCTGGTCATCAAACCACATGGTCATCAAAGTAACTGGTCATTAAAGTATCTGATCATCAAAGTAACTGGTCATCAAAGTATCTGGTCATCAAGTAACTGGTCATCAAAGTATCTGGTCATTAAAGTATCTGGTCATCAAAGTATCTGGTCATCAAAGTATCTGGTCATCAAAGTACTTGGTCATCATAGTATCTGGTCATCAAAGTAATAGGTCATCAAAATATATGGTCATCAAAATATCTGGTCATCAAAGTAATTGGTCATCAAAATATCTGATCATCAAGGTATCTGGTCATCAAAGTATCTGATCATCAAAGTAACTGGTCATCAAAGTATCTGGTCATCAAAGTATCTGATCATCAAAGTAACTGGTCATCAAGTAACTGGTCATCAAAGTATCTGGTCATCAAAGTATCTGGTCATCAAAGTAATTGGTCATCAAGTAACTGGTCATCAAAGTATCTGGTCATCAAAGTATCTGGTCATCAAAGTATCTGGTCATCAAAATATCTGGTCATCAAAGTAATTGGTCATTAAAGTAATTGGTCATCATAGTATCTGGTCATTAAACTATATGGTCATCAAAGTATCTGGTCAATAAAGTATCTGGTCATCAAAGTTTCATGTGAAATCCACCAATGTCCAGAATTACCTCTTATACACTAAAGCAACAAACAAAAAAAAACACTCCAAAAAAAAATAGAAACTAATATCATCCTTCTGGTTGCCCTATAAAAACCCCCAAACAGACGCTCAAACACACACAGACGTAATGAAACAAGCTAAATACAGGCACTGTTCTGGACATCTTTTTTTACCTTCTTTTTTTGTGTGTGTGCCTTTGGCAATTATTACTTCTTCTCAGAAATAGGCTATTTACTTTAGTCGAGCAAGTTTCTTTTTTTGTATCTAACCATTTCATGAGCAGTTTCTTTTTTGTATCTAACCATTTCATGAGCAGTTTCTTTTTTGTATCTAAACATTTCATGAGCGTTACATTTTTGTATCTAAGCATTTCATGAGCAGTTTCTTTTTTGTATCTAAACATTTCATGAGCAGTTTCTTTTTTGTATCTAACCATTTCATGAGCAGTTTCTTTTTTGTATCTAAACATTTCATGAGCAGTTTCTTTTTTATATCTAAACATTTCATGAGCAGTTTCTTTTTTGTATCTAAACATTTCATGAGCAGTTTCTTTTTTGTATCTAAACATTTTATGAGCAGTTTCTTTTTTATATCTAAACATTTCATGAGCAGTTTCTTTTTTGTATCTAAACATTTCATGAGCAGTTTCTTTTTTGTATCTAACCATTTCATGAGCAGTTTCTTTTTTGTATCTACACATTTCATGAGCAGTTTCTTTTTTGTATCTAACCATTTCATGAGCAGTTTCTTTTTTGTATCTAAACATTTCATGAGCAGTTTATTTTTTGTATCTAAACATTTCATGAGCAGTTTGTTTTTTATATCTAAACATTTCATGAGCAGTTTCTTTTTTGTATCTAAACATTTCATGAGCAGTTTCTTTTTTGTATGTAAACATTTCATGAGCAGTTTCTTTTTTGTATCTAAACATTTCATGAGCAGTTTCTTTTTTGTATCTAACCATTTCATGAGCAGTTTCTTTTTTGTATCTAAACATTTCATGAACAGTTTCTTTTTTTGTATCTAAACATTTCATGAGCAGTTTCTTTTTTGTATCTAAACATTTCATGAGCAGTTTCTTTTTTGTATCTAAACATTTCATGAGCAGTTTCTTTTTTGTATCTAACCATTTCATGAACAGTTTCTTTTTTTGTATCTAACCATTTCATGAGCAGTTTCTTTTTTTGTATCTAACCATTTCATGAGCAGTTTCTTTTTTGTATCTAACCATTTCATGAGCAGTTTATTTTTTGTATCTAACCATTTCATGAGCAGTTTCTTTTTTTGTATCTAACCATTTCATGAGCAGTTTCTTTTTTGTATCTAACCATTTCGTGAGCAGTTTCTTTTTTTGTATCTAACCATTTCATGAGCAGTTTCTTTTTTTTTCACTGGCCTATATTTAAAGATTCTCTTTGTTAAAATCTTTTATCTTTCTTTATTATAACTGATTTTTTGGAAGGTAATTTTTTTGTTTAACAGCTACTTTTAAAAATAACAGTATAATTTTTTATTTTTTTAATATATTATTAAAATAGGCTTTGCATTGCTTCCATTATACAGCATTGTCAAAAGTATTTTTTTAAAGAAATGACAAAGAAAACAAAAAACGGAAACGTGAAATTTATAGAAATGAGGTTTCTTCTTTACCAAGAATTTTACATGTGTTTTGTATTTCTTTATCCTTAGCCTCTGGTGGGCCATATAACACTAGATGGCGCAGCATTGTCCAACATATTCGCATTTTTTAGTTGTTGTTGTTTTTAAATCCTTTATATTTCAGCTTTTGTTTGTTGGTTTGCAAAATCTTCGGAAGACTAATTGACCCACTTTCATTTTTCTTACTGTGATGAAAATAGGCACATAGACTTGTAGTCGGATGACAGCACGTTCTTTCCCAGTTTCAGACACATCTACACCCCTTGACTTAGTAACAAAATAATCAGTTTTTCTATTGTTTTTTCTTTTCAAAAAGAAATAATAAAGAACATAATATTGAGGTATATTCTAAAGTTTTGAGCAAAACAACAACAACAATACGGAAAAAAATGCTTATTTATATAAAGAATTAATTTTATTGTTATTTTAAAAGATCGTTTAATTTTTTTTCGTGTCAAGCTAAACATTGATGTGAATTTGTCTTTTTTTTCTGTTATAATATATTGTAAAGTTTATAACAGAAGTTACACATTTACAAAGACAACTTACAAAGCGCTGAATTTTCTTTTTAATATCTGTAAAAATAAAAGTTTCTTTCTATTGAATTTATAACTGGTTTTTAATGGGTATTTAAATTGATTGCATATTGATTGTTTTATTGGAAGATTTACCGCCTCCTTCAACGCTACGGCCTTTGCACTTCATTATCACCTTGTCTTTTACGTTTTAAATTAAAGTTTAAAAAACAAATCTAGCGCTATGGGAGGGGCGTTTCTTCTGTTGACAGTCAACGAAAAATAAGTAACACACAACGAGAGACACACGCAAAATTCAAGCAGCGCTAAAAAAAAGCACTAAATTATGGGATGGAAATATCTGGCTGGGCGACAAGGAAAAGCTTTCATCACTGGCCACTTCGGCAATTTCCAGCTGGACGCAAACCCTCATCTTCCCCCAACTCCAACCCTCCACTCATGTCTCTGTTCCTTCCGTCTGTCATTATGTCACGATTATATTACGATGTCACAGGAAGGGGAAAGGGAGTGTGAGGGTTGTCATATGCAAAACGCAAAAGAGGTTGGAGGGGTGGGGGGGGGGGTCTGTAAGTTTGCTTTCTCTCTTTATCGTTTACCCTCTATGAACATTATGCTTTCTGCATTAAAAGGCACAAACATCAACAAAAAATACATCAGCAAGAAATCAATAAAAACATTGGCTTATATGTTTCGACAAAACTGTTGTTCTATTTTATATAAAATTAAAAACAAACAAATATGGTGGGGTTTTTTTTATACTTACATCGAGCTATGCTTTTAGGGTTTGTGTTAAGATAAGTTGCTGTTGGGTTAAGTTAGTAGGCCTGCTAAAAACGTTTCAAAATTGGTCAGGGATTTCTAACCTTAACCCTGGTTGTACATGTCGATTGGAATAAAAGACGCCAGAATCCATATTAAATACCCTTTATAAGTGTTGTACTGGCGAAAGAACATAAGCGTCACGCTGGATCTATTCTTTATTTTCACACATTACTCACTATCTCCAAAATACACTTATTAGACTTATCTTATTATTTAAAAAAACAACACATTGTGTACTTATTTTTTTCCTGAAACATCGATGCAAATAAAACAATTAGCTTTCACTTTATAATATAACTTTATTTCTGTATAGCATATACAGGCAAAAACAACCCCAACAGCTTAACAGCTTGGCTAGTAATGCGAATAGTAAAGTGTATATATTCATATTCTTTATTCTAACACTGCACTAAATTTTCACTAATCGTGATACTGATTATTACGATTAATACTTATGAAATGCAATGTAATAGACCTTATTGATGAGTGTATAATGAGCGTTAAAAAAAACTGTTGATCATTGTGACTTACGGATCTGTTACTCTATATATATTGATTGACAATGCATGACAGAATCAGATTTCTAACTATGTTAGTATATTCTTATTATTTTAACTGTTCTAAAATTAGTTTGAAAAAAAATTATTAAGGCTTAAAAAAAAACTACATTTTTAAACCTTTAACTTTAAGTAGAAGGAGTCAAGTATATCTTCATAGCAATGTAAAATACAGGGCCAATGAAACAGCGTTTACAAGTTTCTATGGTAGGAGATTGTGTGACCAGCGCAATGCCAAGCCGCCTTTACTTATTCCCAACTACTGTAAAGGTATTCATCAGAACTTGGTAGACACTTGGCGACACTTTCCAGACCCGGGCTAAGAAATGTTTAGCCTGCACTAACATTTAAACCAGAGAACCTCAGTACTCTAGCCCAGCCTGCACTAACATTTAAACCAGAGACCCTCAGTACTCTAGCCCAGCCTGCACTAACATTTAAACCAGAGACCCTCAGTACTCTAGCCCAGCCTGCACTAACATTTAAACCAGAGACCCTCAGTACTCTAGCCCAGGTAGCTGCTATTTCTCTTAGAGATTTATTGGATTTAAAAACAGAGGAAGAAAATGATACCATGTTATTGTTTTTAATGTTAGTTTTTGAAGAAAGTGATAATAAGGGCGAATGTTTTGTCTTTGGCTTGCTGCACTAGAACTTCACCAAAAACGTTCGAGATGGGTTTTTTTTTTGTAGTTGTGCATTTACGTTGTTCTCCTGTTTTCTTTTTGTCACGGATTCGACATGTCACAACAGCGGATCGAAGGAAGGAAAGATTTAAATTTCAGACATTTCTTCTTTTTTTTTTATCATATTGCTTGAAGCCACCAAGAGTGTCACAATGTGTCAATCAGCCCAAGGTGCAGTGTGGGCTCTTTTCTAAAGTCTGACGTTTCCCTGAATTACCTTAACGTCTCATCTGACTGACGGGAACAAAGCTTCTAGTCCAGATGAAATACCAGCAAGACTGCTTAAAGAACTAACTAATGAAATATCTCCAATCTTTAAAATACTTTTTCAGGCCTCTCTAAACCAGGGCAAAGTGCCCAAAGATTGGAAATTAGCCAATGTAACCCCCCTTTTCAAAAAAGGAGATAAATCTGACCCCGGAAATTATAGACCTGTTTCTCTAACAAGCGTAACATGTAAATTACTTGAACATATAATATATAGTAGTATAGTAAATCATCTAGACAAACTAAATGCACTGTGCCCACACCAACATGGCTTCAGGAGAAATAGATCATGTGAGACTCAATTGATAGGCTTAATAGATGACTTGTCTAAGGGATTAGATAAAAACAACCAAATTGATGCTATATTACTAGATTTTTCAAAAGCATTTGATAAAGTTCATCATTCTAGTCTTCTTAAAAAACTTAAATACTTTGGCATCTCTGGTCCCTTACATCAGTGGATTCAGGACTTTCTTATAGGCAGAGAACAAACAGTGATAATAAATGGCTCTAAGTCATCACCAATAACAGTAAACTCAGGAGTTCCACAAGGAACTGTTCTAGGGCCCCTACTATTTCTAATTTACATTAATGATCTGCCAAATTGCATCAACACAGGCACAAAAGTAAGATTATTTGCCGATGATTGCATAATTTATAGAATAATAAAGACAGGAAAAGATAGTGAACTTTTACAAAAAGATGAACTACAAAAATGGGAATCAAACTGGAGTATGTCTTTTCACCCAGAAAAATGCCAACTAATAAGGGTATCCAAGAAAAAAAAACAAATAATAACAAACTACTTCATTCATGGTAAAGAACTAACTCAAACTAGCAATGCTAAGTATCTAGGAGTAATAATAAATGATAAGTTATCTTGGAACCCTCACATTGATGAAGTAATTAAAAAAATCAAACAAAACATTAGGATTCATAAAAAGGAACTTTTACAAATGTAATAAGAATATAAAACTAAAATGCTATCTCACATTAGTTAGGCCTATACTAGAATATGCAGGATCTGTATGGGACCTATCAACTAAAGAAAACATTAAAAAATTAGAACAAATTCAAAAAAGAGCTGCAAGGTTTATAACTAGTGAATATTCCCAATTGACAAGAGTAACACCATTAGTCAAATCACTAAACCTAGAAACACTAGAGGACAGAAGGGCAAAGAGTAAAGTAGTAATAATACATAAGGCATTAAACTCTAATTTAGAAATACAACCCAATAACAATCTGTTGCAAAGCTCAGATAAACATAAAGACAAAAACACCTTCCTTGTCCCTTATGCGAGAACAAATGCATATAAGTACTCTTTCTTCCCGAGTGGCATTCGGGCATGGAATGGGTTGCCTGAACAAACCAGGAAAACCAATAACCTAACATCATTTAAAACATTAATAAAAATGCAAGACTAGACTCCGACCACGGATGAGCGTAGGACGCAATAATCTTCTTTATAGAAGGAGCGTCTGTAATGTATAAGATAAGATAAGATAAGGAAACGTAGATCCCAGTTGCATTAGATTTTGTGCACCTTCCTTTACTTTGTGGCATAGAGAAATGATTGTCTTTGATTCTAATATGAGATTTTGGAGTAAAGAGTTTTGCAATATTAATTCAGCAAGCTATGTGACTGTTATCCCATATGCAAGAACTAATGCATATTATAAGTACTCGTTCTACTAGAGAGAAATCCGGGCATGGAATGGGTTGCCTGAACAAACCAGGAAAACCAGTAACTTAACATCATTAAAAACACTAATCAAAATGCTAGACTAGACTCGAACCACAATTAATTAAGCGCAGGATGCTAAAACCTTCTGTAAAGAAAGCGTGTCTGGTGCACGTAAGATAATAGATTTAATGATAGATAAAAACGTGCCCCAAAACACCCAAAATTGATCGTCGGATTTATTTATGTTCGTTTTTTTCTTCGTATTCAATATTGCTCAATGAAGGGGGTATATTTATGATGAATTGCATCTGATATTCTCAAATACACACACAACTATATATAGGCCTACACGGAGAAAGAGGGTGAGAAAGAAAGATAGAAAGAGAGGACAGACGGAGGAAGAGAGAGATAATGAAGATTTCATATTACTACGAAATTACAATAAAGTTTCATGCTTAAATTTCAATAAAATGTCATACTTTCTATTCATTTTTTTTTTTGCGTGTGTAAAGTATGTTGTATTTATTAAAGGCAGAAGTTTTAATTTCCCAGTAATACATCGCCACGCAGAGAACTGGAAGCTTCATTTTATTCCCTTTAGCCTAATGTTGATTTAAAAAAAAAAAAAATATATATAAGTCCTATAGCTATATAGGGCCTAGTTGTTGTTTGTATTGAGTTTGTTTTTGTTTTTTTAAAGGACTATATTCGTTTTAATTTTAACATCAAAAGAATCAACTGAGTATAATTGAATTGTATTGAATAAGAAATTTCGGTAGGTTTCTCAGCTAACGTTCAAAGCGAAGTTTAAAAAATATATAGGTTAGGGCTATGTCGTCTCTTTGGACGTTATCTTGGAATCCAACCTCTAGCTGTTTTGTTTCTGTTTATCTTTCTAACCCTCCAACACTTTTCTAGTTAAAAAAAAACTACATCTATCTTTCCACCATTACCTCTTTCTCTTTGTTGCAGACTTTTCGTCTAATTTGATTATAAATGTATCTTCTTTCTCACTTTACTCTGTCTCTGCCCGCCCAATTCATGTCTCTCTCTCTCTCTCTCTCTCTCTATATATATATATATATATATATATATATATATATTTATATATATATATATATATATATATAACTCTTCAACTCTCTCCTCTCCTTGCCTATAGTAATAACGAATTTCTGTGGCCGGGGGGTGGGGGGCGGATTTTTCAAAGGAGACACTGGGTTGGTCAAAAGAAAAAGGGTCAAGTTCGGTGGACGGGAGAGATTATTAGTTCATTAGTTGCAGGAGTTGACCCTGTCTGAGAAGCGCTTGTACTTCAGTTGGTTCCCTCTTTATCCCATCCTGTTGGGCAGGACCAATATAACAACTACTACTAACAAGTCCCGGGTCAACAGTCATTTTTAGTTTAACCGGCCCAGCGTCCTCTTCTCCCATCCCCCTTCCCTTGCCCTTTGCTTTCGTGCTATCGATTTTATTATTTTTTATCTTGCATCAAAGAGCTTGCACTAATTAAAACTACCCTCTGTCTCCCCACTTTCCTTCCTTTAAGCCTAATGTGTATGCATGCGTATGAGAACGAGAGACAGAGAGAGAGAGAGAAAGACACGGACGTAATGGGAAGGGGAGTTGGTAGTGTCGGAAGAAGGTCTGAGAGAGGATTTAATCATTCTGACAGCATCATAGAAGTCACTCGGCCCTAATGGCAAATTGTCTTGCGAGACGGTCAAATGGATTGAGCCGAAGTGCGAGGGTCAAAATGAAAGCCCATGATAAAAATGTCATTTGTAAAGGAAAGTCAAAGAGGTTAAAAGTGTGCTTTATAATTTATAGACATTTCGGTCCACACTTCTATTTCAAGTTGAATACACCGTTTCCTTGGTATGCTATTTTGATTTTGTGGCGAGCACAATGCCAATATATCTTTACCAAAGTTTACACTGACCGGTTTGGTGCTCATCAGATTTGCCTCTAGATTAGACACATTAACCCTGGCTTGAAATCAGAGACTGTTGGACTGGCATTAGTATATAAGAAATCTGTAATACAATATAATTACCATCCTGTTCCAAACAAGGTCTATATCCAAAATATCAGATGTTTCGTCTAGCTCTCCCAAAATTCGCACGGATTACTAGACTCAGGTACCTCGACAAACTAGACCGAAAAAGCGATCTCTACCAAGAGGGCGCAGTTAACTATTAAGCGCCCTACAATGAACGAAACTTACGTCTAGCAGATGGAGTAATTTGTAGGAATCCATGGGTCATACTTGAAACACGTACCCCCGTTCAATTGCATGAAATTTTTGGCCAAACGCAGCGACAATGCAAGGGTCATACTTGAAACACGTACCCCCGTTCAATTGCATGAGATTTGTGGCCAAACGAAGCTGACGTGTGGAGGAAGTTGTAGGGGCACCGCAGAAGACATGAATAGTTATTTGGGCTACATGTTCGCATGGGTTAAAATAACTGTAGGCAAATTAAATATTCCTATGTCTAGAAACGTATTTTTTTGTTGTTGTTAAATTATGCAAATTTAATTTACTTAGGCCTATAAAGATCAAGCGAAGGGCCAGCAACGTATGTATCAACGTCTTCGTTTCATAAACCGAGATATTCCTGTTCTTTTCGTTGTCATAGTAACCAAAAGATGAGGGGAGATATCGGTCATCTAAAGCTTGCCCCCGCTAAGAAATCAGGAGAAATAACTCTGTCGTAATGATTTATTTGGTTATCTACAAACAAAATGAACTTGCTTACGGGGGAGTTCTTCTGTTTCCCCCCAGACTGACAACTTGAGCAATTTACAAGTTATTTATGTGTCTCAACATTTGTCTTTTTTTCTCCTGGTCCACATTATGTCTACATATATAGATGTATAAGTTTATATATATATATATATATATATATATATCTGCCTCTGTGCAATAGGTAAACATATTTCAAGTATAACAACAACAACCAAGTGACGGACAAATTGGTTTATATAAAAAAAAAGCGAACATGAGTTAATGTAATCGATTAGGATGTAGAGGAGAATAAATCTAAACTGGTATGGCACTTGCCCAATAGTTGGCGCTGTACACAATCCTATATGTGTACCGTAAAAAAAAAAGATAGTGGCGGATAGTATAAATCTACTACTTAGTGTTTGACGTGTCAAAAGTATTTTCCGGTTATCGAATGCCCTTTCTAGTGAAGTATGTGATATGTTACTCCTCTGTAAACATAGCGCAATGTAGTGCTTGTTGCTGCTTTATCAAACTGTAAGCAAAGTATGCAGAAAATACCGTTGTTTATATTTTAATTTTATATAGTGAAATAAAGATGATAATTCATTCAAATGTCTCTTCTAGATTCTAGATTGAGTCAATATTAGTCTTTATCTATCGCAAAAATCCCTACAGGAAATGGAATAAACGAATCGATTTGCCTCCTCTTGCGCGAAAGGAAAAAGATATTGGTTGGAAAAGGGGACTGAACTGTTGCGTCCCATTTCCTACTGATGAGTAGCGGAACTTGGCGCCACTAGCGCGGCAAATTGGATGCTCAACACTAAAGCCAGGTCTATAAAGTAGCGGGAGGTCATTAAGGTTGTTGGGGGGATCAAACTAAATCCACGGGCCGCCCTGGTGTTTCAAGAGAGAGATGATACAGCTATAGGATCAACAAAAAACATCTTCTTGTCTAACTATACCTTTATAACATTATTATCTTATACTTTTTGTGTGTTGTGAATTGTGCCATAAAATGATTATAAGATTGCATGCGTAGAAAGCGACTCTTTATTGATTACGTTAGCCAACTTAATATTATTAAGTCTAGTAAATGCTGTATTTTTTTATAGTGAAAAACAAGGATATTTAATGGTATGAAAATTTATCTAATAATTGCACCCGTCCGTTCCCAGGAGATGACTGCGTAGAAACTAAGATAACCTGGGCAGTGTAGTGTATAGAGAATCAGTCCGTTGTCCATGCAACACGCTCCTCTCTCCCCAATCTGCTGGTCAGTTTAAAGGAACAACCTGTGATGATACAGCTTTGGGCACCATCGGCGTCTTAGAGATTCTTTAATCGCTCTCATTGTCTTAGGAATTCCCAAAGCCAATTTTGATGTCAGGTTTTACCCCCAGCCTTACCGAGGGACACGTATAGCCGAAAGACAGCGAAGGTTTCAAAATCGAATTTATCTTCTAGATGAGCTACCAAGCAAAGCGTTTACTCGAAACTGCTGGTTTTAAAGGCGCCATTGGCCAGCCTTCGCCCATTGTTCGTAAGACACCCGGTCTGTCAGGATTAGATGCTAAGCTGCGCTAGAAGACAGGAGCTATCAAAATCACTTATTTGTTTCACTTCAATTGTTTTTTTAATTATTGATGATAGCCATTTTTAAAGGTCTTGCCGAAAAAGTTAACAATTTGTCACAGTTAAACATAAGGTATTGACCCAAATGCTAGAATTCAGAGTAGAGGTTGGAAGCATAAAAACATATATGAGATCTTACTGATCAGAGGCGAGAGCCTAATTAATTATATATCTATATATCATACGTGCTCATTCGTGATGTCCATTTAATCTGTGTCAATGTAGACTAATAAAGCGATCAGAATAATTATTGAATTCCGAAAGTGTGGTTCTAGTAAACGAACAAACAAAAATGAAACTTTAAAATTTAAAACATCATTTTTATATGATTTAAAAAAAAATGAAAATAAATAAATAAATGATTACAAAAGTAATCAGTATTTCTTTTATTCAAGGTTGTCTTTAAAGAAAATCTATACAAAAAAACTGTACTAAAAATGTAACCATCTAAATAGCTGTCATACGTTTGAAAACCTTTAAATAAAATTTCGTCAATAAATATTTTTTTTATATATTCCTCCCTCCAGTTCTCAAATAACTTAATTCAGTTTAATTTATGAGCTAAAACTGCAATTTTAGAAATGAGAAATATTTTCTTAATACTTTTCACATAAGTAAAATAATAATAATCGTTACCACTTTTATTTTTTATAACCATCTCTATTTAAATAGGTTTTGATCAATACATTCTCAGTACATAATTATTGAAAGTCAATACACTTTTAGAATCAATATATTTTGCGAATCATTACATTTTGAGAATCAATATACTTTGATAATCAAATATATTTAATTTGTATTGAGAATTCATACATTTAGAGAATTATTACATTTCGATAATCAATAAATTTTAAGAATTAAATTTTTAGAAATTAATATGGACAAATTCATATTGTATTTTTTCCCCCACACATTTCTTCAGATCCTTGTGAAGGTCACACGTGTGAATCTCCCAAAATATGCATGACCAACGCCAGCAGGCAGCCTGAGTGCATGTGCAGCTTCGTGTGCCCTTCAGAGATCAACCTCGTCTGCGGATCGGACGGGCGCACCTACAGCAACGGCTGCATCCTCCGGCAGCAGGCCTGCAAATCGCAGAAGGAGATCCGCGTTCTGAACGCAGGGAAATGCAGTGCGGGTAAGAACATGGAGCTTCGTGTTTAGGGTGAGGGGGCAATTAATTAATAGGAATATTATTATTTTCTTCGGCCTGTATTAGTTTTTCATTTACTTGTACTGGCGGGAAAAGTGAGGCGTAAAACATGTTCTTAATTGCCCGAATTGTACTTCGCCGAACAGCCCGAGCAAGGGTTCGCTTCGTAAATTGCTCGCCTTTCGTCGTTTTCGCGCTTAACAGGGCGATCTATTGCTCGACGAACGACATCTCGGGGGGTATCGGCGAACCAAATTCGGGCGAACGATTGCTTCGTCGACATGTTGACGAAGCCGCGTATTGATTGGCTGAATTGATCACGTTCATTATGCGAAAATGCACCAAAATTGCCTGGTCTTAATGAAAAAAAATGGCGTCTTACAAGACAGTCAGAAGACAGTCTAGTAATATTCATAGATGCATGGGAAAATGTTCCATGCCTGCGGAACTCACCCCAACGGGACTATAAAAATAAGGGTGAAAAAAAACCAAGGCCTTGAACAATATTGCCCAAAATCTGTGTGCAATGTAATCGCAACACCCAAAGCTTCTTCGTCTGTGAGCGCAGCCATTTTGCAGCAATAACAACATCCGGCAGTTCGCCTCAGCGCTAAAAATAGGCCAGTTAAAAACAAGAGCACCATTTCGCAGAGCTTCCGAGCTCGCCCTAATGTCGGCGAAAGTGCACGAGCCCATTTAAGAGCAAACAGTAGCTCTTGCGAATTGAACGATACCTGATTCGACCGAAACTAGTTCGGGCAATTAAGAACATGCTTAAAGCGTACAGGTGGGATTTTTTTTTATGTACTATTCATTGTCAGGTATGCTAATCTATATTAAAAGAAGAAGAAACAAATCGATATATTTACTGTACGTACTAAATTATTGAAAGATCTTCGAGCTTCGAGGGACCTTCGTTAGTCTACTTGGATTCCGACTCAAACCAATGTAATATACCGTTGTGACTTCCTATATAATATCGCAGCACTTAGTTTGAGTGAAATGTGATGCCAAAAAAAAAAAAGCATTGGCGACGTCATAATTGCAAGGTTGAGAGGGGAGGGGAGGAAACGTAAAATAAGAGGTTGTAAGAGTCGAGGTGAGCAATTATTATAACGGCCGAGGATGGGGGGGGGGGAGGGGGATGAAAAGTAGGTGGGGGAATAGCGCTGGTTGGATGGGAAGGGAGAGTAGGCTAGTTCTGGACTGGTGCACAATTTCACCCCCTAAACTAATAAAAAAAACTAATGTTTTATTTAAGTATCAATGCTAAAAGTTATATTAATTTCATATTACAAAGTTTTACATTTTGTTTTAGGGAGGGAGCGGAGGGGCTGGGAATTGTGTATTAACAGAAAGTTTCAAGAATTGGTTAATAAAGCACTGGGCTAGTCAAAACAATGACGAAGCATGTTAACAAAACCATTAATTTTTATCTTTAAAGACAAAGCTATAACAATTTAGAACAGCATAATATAGTCATAAATTAATATTAAAATAAATATATAAAGAATTACAGATCATTTAAAAATTTATATTAATGTAAATGCTAATAAAATTGACTAATTGGTTAGCTCTTTGGCATTTATTAGAATTATAAATAAATTTTAAACAATATATAAAAAATGGAATAAGAAAATACAATAAAATCTCGTTCTATAACCGTCCCGTCCCTAAGCCCAATTTCTGTGGGTACGCCGTTAAACTAAACAAATATTTAGTTGTCCTGTGCATGTGCGTCAGGTTATCTTGTTAGTGGCGTTGCTATGACAACCTGCATGAGGAATGGGTGTATTCTTTCCGTTCTCATTTGTTAAATACGTGTAATGAACAATATTCTTCCATTAGTTGTTCTTTTTTAAAGACTAGTGCCCCCAATGCTTGGCTTCTCTATAAATAGTCGCCTCTTTTTGTGTGTAAATGAAAGTGAAGTTTCAAATAATATAATTAATATTTTTGTATATTTTACATTGTTTTAAAATATTACCTTTTTTTTTTGTTTATTTAATAGACTTAATGTCAAGATATCGAATTATTTTTATATATAAAATCTACGCTATTTAAAAATACAACTTATTTAAATTGTGAAAATACAGTTTCAAATGTTTCTTTGACGCCCGTGGGAAAACAAATTGTTTTTAATAGTATTATATTTTTTCAAAACTGCTTTACTAACTGCTTTGGTTATTTAACTGCACATGCTTACTAAAGGACTAGCCATCTTAAAAGGCACTATACAAGATGAGTATATTAGTAAAATAGATCATGGTAAATGACACTTTTGGCTTTCCGTACTATCACTTTTTTGGTTGTTTTCCCTTGCTTATAGATATGGGTTCACATTTTCATCATCTTTTCTTCTATGTGTGTCATTTGTATAGGCTGATTCCTCCTCTTGTCAGATCTAATTGAATAGGAAATGTGCAAACCTAATGGGTTTTGACATTCCTTAAAAAAAAATAATTAAAAGTTTTAATGCTTAAAAAAATAATTTTGTTATCTTATAATTTTTATTTTACTGCGTGGAATATCATATATAGCCTTTCTTATAAGTTTACAGACGTTCCTTCTAGATAGAAGATTATTACGTCTACTATGCCCAAAACTCCTGCAGGGCGACAGGGATCCGTCGGTGGCAGGGCTAGAACCCGCGACCTCTCAGTTGGTTTTTGGTTGACAGTCCGGTGTACACAAATATCTTACAATTGTATTTAATGGAAATGAGCAAATAGACTATTATTTGAAATGCTCTTATATATTAGATAAAGTAATTACTTTTATTACATTTCTATGTTCTATATTCTACCAAAACAAAAGACATAGATACGTTTTGATGTACATATCGTAGGGTATTTTGTCAAACCAAAACATTATAGGCCTACGTATTTAATCATTTTGCGAACAAACCAACAATAAAAAAAAGAATAACAAAAATTTACAAACTGTACGATTGTTACAATATTATTGTTGGAAAGCCCTGGGTAGGCCTATTGGTGAAATAATGATAAACTATATTAACGAATTATAAACTGTTATTGCCAAGAACAACCCTTAAAAGTGGTCAGAAAGCAATCTATGGGGCAGATAGACTCAGACAGGCAAAGAGATTCTGTCCAGTAGAAACAACGTCAACTAAGAAAATAAAAAAAAAGAAGAAAAAGGTCGGGCTGGAGATGAAAAGCCTTTAAGTAGATCAATAAACCTGGCCAAAGAGTTGTGTTGGCCAGATAGTGTGTGCTAAGTATGTTGCTCTAGGAAACTTTGACCAAGCCAAAATATATAAATAAAGAGAATAAGGCGGAAGCTTAGAAGATTTACTGAGGCACTATTACATAGACAAAGAAAGACTTTAGAATTATGTCTGTATTAGAGAAAGACAATAACTGAAACTGAGGTTTAGGATTAGGTGAGAAATGAAAGTATAGATCTATATAAATATACATCATGCTGGTTTCAATTTTAGAATTTTCTTCTCTTCGGTCATCATTTGTATAGAAGAAATCACCTGTCTATTATAATATAAGCTAATATATTTATTACATTTACTTCTTTCCGAGAAAATACAGTAATGAAAACAAGATAGATAAAAACTTATGGACGATTCCTTGTTTTCTCTAAAGTCTACAGTATAATTTGGATTTCGTGTTAGCACTACAGTATATTGATTTGTGAAGGTGTATTGTGGGCTAGTTCTAGCTGGGTTTATTATTTCTCAGTGCATAGGTCTATATGCTGTGAGCTAAAGTTTTAAATGTTGTGGATTCAGAGCCTTAAAAAAATAAGTGCTTGCTGGGGAAATTATAGAAACCATCCATTTTAATCAATAATACATGACGTAAAGTCAAGATATTAAGAATGGCTAGATCTATATATTGTAGACTGCTTTATCTAAAAATCCTATTACATAACGAAGTAAACTATTGTTTTAAAGTTTAAACACCACGTGCTTAGTCTAATGTCGTTAGTAATTTCGATGCAGCTTTTTAAAATCCTGTTAAAATTATGCTAAAAAAATATTTTTAGACTCTATCTTCAAAGTATTTTAATCAATTTAGTAAAAAGGAATATCATAAAGTAGGGAAGGAATCGGCAACCTACGAAACGCGTGCCAAACTTGGCACACAGCGCGATTTGCAATGGCACGCAGATGACCCCCCCCCCCTTTTCCATCAAAAAGTCAATTCGAGTATCTTCTATAAAAAAAAAGGGCAGGATAACTTTTAGGCTGTTGGCACGCTAAATGAATTAGAAATCCTACTTTGGCACTTTAATATCCAACAGTTACCGACCCATGAAATAAGCTATAATTGCAATAATTTCAGTTTATAAAACTTTTTTTTATTCTTCCTTATGATGAGGAATCAATCTAAAAGCTTTTTTTTTTTATGTCATATTTTTACCGTTTTAAATTAGATGAGCGAAAATTGAAAAAAAATGAAAGCTTGTTTTCTTTTTATTTACTGTGAATTCCATACATTAAATTATTGCTTTTTTCGTTGATAATGTTAAACACAGACTGTGTAACTTTGTTAAATAATCTGGGCAATATAATTCATCAAAATTATACTAATTGAAAAGCCTGATCTGACTTTTGGTCGAAAGAAATAATGAAAATCAATTATTATGCTATTATGATTTGTTGTTAAAATCCATGCAAGCACTGATGGATATATAATATTTTTTCATTTAGTTTTCTATTTATCGTCTAATATTCGACTATTTTATTAAAAACTATACGCTTTTTTATTGTTTCGTTGTGGTATTTTTTTGTTTTGCATAACACTTATTTGATTTTTTTTTAGTACATTTCAATTAAATCTGGCTGCTGACTAGAGCGTTTGTTTTATATTTACATATTGTAAACATACTGTACTTCACATTTCATGTTTAGCTAAAATGTCACTTGTCATTTTTATATCAATAAATATTATCTTGTTTTTTAATGAATAGAAGTCAATACATATTTAGCTAAAGAACCAACTAAAGATTCAACAGACAAAACCCGTGTAAAATCACTTAAGAAATCTATTAAACTAATTATACTTTATACCATATCTTGTTTTCGCATCACGGGCTGAAGTGCTTGATATAATATTTTATATTAAAGACATATTGTACAAAGTGTATAATAAGTACTAGTACATTACATGCAATGTTACTGCTCCCATAGTAAACCCCAAACAGGTGACCTGACAAAACACGAATTATGGGTTCCAGGAAACCATTCACAATGAAGGACAAACATTTTCCTCGTTTATCTTTACGATAATATGGGCCACAATTTTTTTATTAAAATTGCTTTTTCTATAATTATTTATTTATTAACCTTTTTTGTTTTGGTCGAAAATAAATATTTAAAAATATGTTTTTTTTATAAATATTTTGACATTTTTAACATCTAATACGATAATTCCACAAATACTACTACCGGTAGCTTAACATAAAAGATTAAAGCAAAATCTTAATAAATATAATTAGATATACATCAACAGAATTTCCTTAATTTCAATGGCCATTTACGTGTATTCATTGATAATTTCAAGTTTTAATAAAATAGTGAATTATATACATATCTTTTAATGCCGAGAACAGGGTGTGCAACATCTTTCATTATTGGGCCCTATACGGAATTTGATATAACAAGACGGGCCAAAGATTCTGAAAATGTATTTACTTGATCTATACTAGGAATTAAAAAAAAAACTGCCGTTAGAAGCTCTGTGATGGAATATTGTTTGGGTAGGGTGGGTGGGGGAGATTACAGTAAAGGCTCGGAGGGCCATGTTGTGGCCCGACGAGCCGCTTGTTACATGCCCCACCCAGGTTTAGAATATCCTGACCTACATGTTCCGCAATTATTTTCTCCTTACAAGCTTATGATCAATCAATTTACGGTTACATTTTTATGAAAGACAGTGGGAAGAGATGGGAATATGGGCAAGGGGAGTTTGGGGTGGGAGGGGGTGAGGGAGATGATGATCAATGAATTTTCGGTAATTTTAGTTTCCCTTAGAATATTGATTTTTATTAAGTGCAATGTAATCTCGCCGATGGGACTTACTTTTATTAACGAAGAAATATCGATACATAGCTACTGAGAGACTGCAGTAGTTAACTTTTTTTATTTTGGCTCTTGGTAATCAATTTTAGGTTTCATTCAAGGGTCTTCCCAGAGATTTTTCTATAGCTGTAATTAGATTGTCAAGTTACTTTCTCATAGTATTTTTTTAAATAGTATAGCTTGCCTGTTGTCCGAGCTACTCAGAACTGGAAATACTTTTTTCTTCAACTCTGCGTTAGTATTCACCGCCCCCGTCCCCCGGGGATCCCATCTCCAATTCTCTAACACTTCATATTTTTAAAGCATCAACTATAGATTTTTAGAAAACATTTATGCAATAATACTTTTAAGAAGAAATTGAATAGACAGCGCCACTAAATAATACTTTAGAATATTCGGATTTTAACTGTAGGACTATATCTCTTAAATTTGTATAAATACAATCAAAAAGTTATAAGTTTAACATTATCTTTACATTGACAAAAAAAAGTAATAAAAAAATTAACTATGGCATTTGTATAATCTGTTTAATTTGGTCGTTGTTGTAAATTGGTAATTATCTTAAACTTACAAATATAACCTAGGTTTAATTAGATCAAAATGTGTTTGCACAGGTTAACATAATATGGTCTTTAATTTTGCGCTTTTATACTTTAAGCTTTAAACTTTATAGCAACCTAATCCTGTCTTTTCACCGCAGATCACCCTTGCACCAAAATCCGCTGCGGCCCAGAGGAAGAGTGCAGTGTGACAAAATCAGGAACCGCCGTCTGCCTTTGCCCGAAAGACTGCCAACGTATTCTGCGCCGGGTGTGCGGAAATGACAGCATCACCTACGACAATGAGTGCGAGTTGAAGAGAGCTGCGTGCACCGAGAAAGTTTATGTCAGTGTCAAGCACCACGGACCCTGTGGTAAGCTTATTCTTTGGCCATGTCTAGACTTCTCGCATTATTTAACTTGCATAGTACTTTCCCTTGTCTACTTGTGTTCTCTCCCTTGTATTACTTCCCTGTAACTATTCTGCTCTTGCAAGTTAGATGTATTTATTATCTTGGAGCCTTATAAATCCTTGTTGTTTTTAACACGATGATGCAGTTATAAGTAGGTCAATCAATACATAAACATTTATCACTGGCTTTAGGGGCACCCATGTAGTCAAGCTAAATTAAGAACGCTAATATTATATGAAAATTATTTTGTCTAAAGTAAACACCACCCAGCAAGTTTTAAAATGTCTTTAATGCATAGAGTTAATTTTAAAGGGTTTCTGTTTTCTGGTGATAGATAGATCTACGGCGTAACAAGCAAGCCTTCTCACTTTTATTAACCTTGTTATCTGTGTTGTCTTTTCCCCGTCACACTTTTCTGTTCAACTGGTTTATATTTAAATCATTGGTAAAGATAGACGAACCATGAGTTTATAAAATCTATAGGCTATTATTTTAACTTATAAACTTTAGTCTGTCTAATATTTGAGCGTATTCTTTCACTTTGATCAAGAAATGGAAAATGGAAAAAAAAATTTAAACAATTTAACCTACAACCAGTCAGTACAATAGTTTCCTAATATTGGGTCAACATTGGTCACTATTAGGTCAGTGTTAGGTTAAAATTTGGTCAATATTGGGTCAATATTGGGTCGATGGGCAATGTTGTGCCCACATAAGACCAATTTAGTTTGCTGATTTGCTAACTGTTAGGATCTAAAATATATCTCGTTGTTTTTAGTAAGTCACAATGTTTATAATCTCTAACCCGGTGTTCATGTATTGAATAAACGAGTGACGTTTTACGATAGAAACAATGACGTGTGAGTTAGATTCGACGTCGCAAATAAGTTTTTTTGCAGAAAACGTTAGACAACCTTAGGCTTTGGTAGCGACAAGACGTGTGTAGACTAGGCTATTGAAACTGTTGTATATTTGAGTTCATCTTGTACATAAATTGTTAGATATTTCTGGATTAAACATTTAGTTATCATTTTACTACAAGTCGGCATTTGGTTTATTGCATTTTAGTAAAGAATGTGATCTCCCTGAGAGTTTTGTGCATCTGATAGAGAAATATTTACAAAATAACGGTCACTCTAACACTAGTCTGTCCATGTTGCATTCAATAGGAGTTTGTATAGACTATGCGTGGTAAATTTTATTTCATACATTTTTGTTAATTTTTTTTACATTTTGGTTTAAGTCAATAGATAATCCATATAAATTTTAATGTGTTCTACTTTAGGTTCAGATAGTGCCTGTAGCACAAAAGTGTGTCATTATGGTGCTGTGTGCATCGAACATGGTGGGCAGCCAGTGTGTAGATGTCCACAGTGCAGTGAAGAGTACAAACCAGTAAGGGGTTTCATGTGTTTAATAACAAACAAAAAACCAATACGGTTGCGTTATAGAATCTTACCACAAACTGATTCATCACAGCATCAAATACCCTAGTCATCAAATATTATGGTCATCAAATTTGTATTATGTTCTTCCAATAGGCCTACCATCTTCGTCAAATAGGCCTACCATATTTATCAAATATCATGGTCATCAAATACCATGTTACTATTAGCTTAATCATTACGTGCGTTTTTCTCACTATTTCAAAAGAAAAGGATTTCCTGCTGGTTTTTAATGACACATTTTTAAATTACGTTTCATAATAAACAAAGAATTCAATTATTGTATATAATATATTAAATATTCTATGTAGCCTAGGCCTATGTGTCTTTGTGTGACTTAAAATTGTAGGCCTATATGGAAAGAAGAGATTTCTTTTGTCACAATCTTGGCGCTAATTGTATTGTTATCTTATCTCAAAGTTGGAGTAGGCCTACTCTCTTTCCATAGTGCCCTAAGCGTATCTCTAGAATAGGTCTAGTCGAAAATATTACTATGGAATTGATAAAAAGTTGATGGTTTCTTCTAACTTAAGCGGGTGACCCATTGCTAGTACTAATTCTACTCGGGAAGAAAGAATTGGTGTGGATTCACCCATCCACGTGTGCTTGAGTCTACCCAGCTCAGATGGGTTCCTGACATTAGTTGGGGTCAAGTAAAAAGAGCTGGGCACTGTGTTGACCACACATCCCCTAGTATGCTGTGGCCACAGAAACTGGTGAACGCTGCTTCACCGGCCCCATGATCAATTTGGTCCGACGGGTACTTGCATCTGTCCACGTGAATACAAAATATGTCAGAGAAAAATTTTTCTTTTCTGGCATGCAAATGTTTGTAATTTCTAGCAATTATTCAAATTAGCTTCTGATCATGATACAAATTATGTTCCTCTTTCATCCGATGCTATGCTAATAGTCATTGAAATTCCATTTTGAAGGTCTGTGGAGATAACGGAATCACATATGACAACGAGTGTAAATTGCGGCTTGAAAATTGCCAGAGGGAGGAAAATGTAAAAGTCAAGCATGCAGGTGGCTGCTGTAAGTTTGTTTTTTTCTCTTCCAGTTTTTGGGTTTTTATTGTAAGAACTAGATCTAGGCCTACAGTAGGCCTATTTAGACGTGTCCACACGAAATCATAATATTAGGCCTATGGAGTATGGAGATGACTAGTTCCATCACACACACAGGTTCATCCAAAATTCTCAGGTTATTTTTTTTAACTCAGTAGGATTGAGCAATAGAATTTACTTGATCGTTTGCGTTCGTTAGGCGCATTATTAACATTAAAAAGAGGGCTATAATTGGGTTAAACTATTGTGATTATTATGTTGACTAAAAAGCGTCATTCATAATCATATAATCATATAGATAAAATCTAGATCAACGATAGTGTTAGTTAAAAAGTTAAGGCAATTCTGCATTACGATCTATAAATAAACAACTTTTTAGGTTTTAGCTCTTCCAACTTAAATCTTTAGTTACTTCCCTTTTTGTTAATTTAACTTAATTTTCAAAGAAAATAATTATTCCATCTCTCAGAGTCAGAGAACATTATTTCAAGTCAGTTTAAAAATATCGATAAATACTTATTTTTTTCATCCGGGTGTTTCAGCTGATGGCTGTGGAACCCAAAGTTGTCAATTTTATGCTGTGTGTGAAAGTGTGAATAATAAACCCAAGTGTATTTGCCCTACTTCTTGTGTCAAGGTCAGTTGTTATAAATATCAACATATATGTATATATATATATATAGGCTATCTATATATATTAATATACAGTATTATAAGAATATAGATAGATAGATAAAGGCTATTGATGTAAGCACATATATATATATAAAGAAATATATATATAGGCTACAGTATATAAATATATATACATATATACATATGTATATAAATATAGATAAAGATATCTAGATCCTAGATATATAGATATACATGTATAGGAAGACATATAGACATATAGATAGATACATAGATAGATAGATAGATAGATATAAATATTGATAGATATAGTTACATTACTAATATTATGGTAATTTCTTATAAAGCATATCAGTTGGCTATGCTTTTGCTTTGCAACATTCTACTAATCTTTACCTGTATTCATTTTTGTCATTAGCTTGCAAAGACTTAACCTTTAAACGTTTCTCAAATCTAAGATGTATTTTATATTTTCTTTTGGTTTTTAATTTGTATCCAATGTATAGATTTAAAATTGAAAAGCTTTCTTTTCTTAAAACCAGAATTACATTGCTTGATTCAAAACAGAAAAGTTTAACTCTACAAAGTCAATCTTCTAAAAACTACACCTGACACATTTGTCTATATTAATCTTTACTTGTTTTCATCAGGTTAGTGCCCCAGTCTGTGGAAATGATGGAGTGACATACAGTAATGAATGTGAGCTGAGGGTAGAGGCCTGTCGCAGAAAGAAACTGTTAACAATTGCTTCCATTGGCACATGTGGTATGCTCTGGAACACTTTATGTTGTTTATTGTCATACCATTAATAAAATGTTTAAAGAAAAGGAATTGTCCATGATTGTTTCATCAAGCAAAAACAGCCACATGCAGTTGCTTTATTTTTTTCCCAGTTTCTTTTTAACCTATATAATCATTATCTTTTAAGGGTTCAACAGTTATACGATAAATGTGTACTATTTTAATTTGTTTTAATAGATATTAGAATACACTACATTTTTAATGCTATTATCTGTGCTATTTCTTTTCTATACATTTTATATTTATGTTTTAGACTAACAATTACAAATGCTAATATTTGAGTAGTCCATTTGCTAATTCAATCAAATCAGAGTGATTTTGCAGAAATTGACCTTTTCTAGCACAATTTAGCATCATTTGAATGACATCATTATTTTTTCTATCAAATATTAGAGATCTAATAACTTTGAAAATGATGTACTAAAGATCATTTTAGAAATAAAAACATGATCTTCATAACAAAGGAAATAGCTTTCTTTGTTGATCTAGTACAATTTGCAAGTGGATTACTCATTTGCAAATCTCAATATAGCCTTCTTATGAAACCTAATAAATCATTCTGTTGTTTTTTTATCTAGACAAATGCAGGAATGTTACCTGTGATTTTAATGCCAAATGTGAGAATGGCATTTGCGTGTGTCCCCTCTTGTGTGCCACTGTGAATGAACCTGTGTGTGGCTCAGATGGAAACACCTATCATAATGAATGTGAAATGCGCAAGTATTCCTGCACCCACCATGTACTCATCACTCTTAGATCTCTTGGAAAGTGTAATGATGGGGACTTAATCACTGAAGACCACTCAGGGTCTGGAGGTAAAAAATGTTTTAAATATGTTGCTTTATTTGTCATATAATATTGGCCCAATCTTCTGCCAATATTTAAATCTTGGCCTATTGTTGGGCCAGTAGACTGTGCTGTTAAAATCTTATTTTCCATTCACGCTGGTATTGTGCTTTAGAATAAGTACTAGTATTTTTAGAAATTTGTTTACTTACAAAATCAAAAATCATATATTTGTCTTTCTTGAAATTATAAATATGATATTTTAATAATGGACATAGGCTATTATGTTAAACTAAAACTTTAATCATTTTTTATAATGGTTGTTTAAATTATCTAAGAGCCATTGGCTTTGTGTGCAAATATTTGATATGTCTGCATGCTGTTATAGTTATCACATCAGTAGGCTATTTTGTTATAAATATATTCATGTGTGCACTTCCCACCCTTTTTCTCTTTACACTCAGCATCTGCCATCATTTTTTTTTTAAATTTCACTTCAGTGTAACTGTTAGTTTTTCATGTTGTAGATTCTTTTTCCCCTAGACCTTTATGTTTTTATATTAAATCCACACTTGAAAGTTTCTTAAAATGGAAGTCTGGTAATGAAACTCTGGCATTAGTCTTTGATAGCTCTTTTTTCTATATGCTGATACCTGATAGTTGTAAGTTTTCTTAAGAAATTCCATCTGGCGATGATGTTGAAATGATTGACAATATGGATGAACAATTAACCCCCACCAAGAAGCCAGTAGAATGCAATCATGAGAACTGCCTGAAGTTCGGAGGTACATGCCAGTTGGATAATGTGAAGCCTGTGTGTTCCTGCTCATTGACATGCAAAGCTCTAAGGTAATTTACCTGTAAAGCTATAAGGTAATTTAATTGTAAAGCTGCCGGTATTTTAACTAATGTTTAGAGAAAAGAAGTACGGTATGTTAAACAAAGCCTTTATTAGTATTAAAACTATGAGTTATTTTCACTACTGTCCAAGTGTAAAACTATTAGGTTTATAATTTATTTTCAAGCAGATAATTTGATTGTGAAAATGCTTCACAAATATATATGTAGACAGTTGATTGTAAGACTGATTTCTAGCTATTTTTACTTTCATCTTAACATACTTTACCTCTTCCATCTTTGCACAACTCAAATAGTGCAACACATTTCAATGTACCCATTTTATTTTAATAGGATTGAAATCTTATGAGAAGTAACTTTGATTTAGAGCAGTAAAGCTAAATTGGCATGATAGTTCAAATACATCTCCATAGAGCCCTTAAACCAATAAAGTTCACTTATGGGTCACAATCAACTTCCATTTGAACTGAGCCAATGGATAAATTATGCAAACTGAATTCAGAAGATTTTAAAAACATAGCTATAATAGTTTTGTTCAAGTGTCATCTGTAAAGCTAATTTGTTACTAAATCAAAACATATGTTTAGCTAGTAAAAGTACAATGATGACTGGATCATAACATTTCCACACCAACTTGTAAAAGTACAGCTGTAGCATTATCTGACCAAAAATAATAAATTCTTCACAGGGCCCCGGTGTGTGGCACTGATGGTCAGATTTACGGCAATGAATGCACAATGCTGCAGAGATCTTGTCAAACAAAAACTGTCATAAAGTCTCAACCAATGGAGAACTGTGATGGTAAGTGTTAACTTTTAGAACCAAATATTTATAAAATCTCATTCTCTATTGGTTGTTCTTGTTCTGAATTAGATGTGAACATAAGGTTAATTGTTTTCTTATTGGTGAAAAGTTAGAATTATATTTTTCTCATGTAAAGACTCTTGCAGAACTACCAAAAAAGTCAATTTGTAGGCCTATATGATAATATATATTTTGTAGTAAAAAAATATTTTTGTTTTTTTTGTTTTTTTTATAAACACTGGTCAAGTTAATTTTTTGTTTACACTATTATAGACATGTTTGTTTTAATTTTGTTTTAATCATTTTGATTTTCGTTTCTTTGCTCTTTTAGAAATTGATTATGCTGAGCCTTGTGATGGAAACGCTCCTCTTGTAGATCCCCAGACCTCTGTAGATTATGATTGTAGTGTCAGTACTTGTCCTGCCAACAGCTACTGTCATGTGGAGTATTCCAAATGTTGCAGAAAAGGTAACAGAAACACAACTGATAGTGTTATACTGTTATGATTGTGGTGGTACTTATCGGTCATGTTTGAGGTGCTGATATTTGACAAGAAGTTATGTGCTATGCTTTGAGCATGTATTGACACTAATATTTGTCTAGATGTGATTGAGGCACTATCATTTTACAAGGATTGTGGCGCTCCTATTTTTTTCCATGATTACAGTCCTAACAGGTTGGCTTCAATAGGGTCTTAATATACTAATACCATTTGTCATGATTACGGTGCTAATATTAACTACTGTAATGCTCTTCAATCTTCCTAACAGAATCTGCTGCTATAACAAGCTGTAAAGATATGCCTTTTGGTTGCTGCTCAGATAATGTAACTCCAGCCAATGACTTCAAAGGTAGAGGATGTCCAGGTAAGAAAAAATAATTTTCTTCTCATATCCTCATAAATATTGCATAAATAAATTGAAAAAGGCTTCTTTATTCAACTCATTAATCAGATGGGATAAACAAAACAAATATGCTCTAGCAGCATTGCATAAAGAATATATAGATCCTATTAAAAATAATCTAAAATAAAAACATTCCCCAGTGTTTGTGTTGAGCTTAAACTAGGAGGAGGATTGTGTGGCCAGAACTACTCAAAAGATACCTTTTCAAACATCTGAACTTCTCAAAAGGGTGTTTTAGATTTTGAGTGCATACTATAGTATAGTACAGGGGCAGGCAACCTTTGGATAATAGTGTACCAAAGCAGGATTTCTATTTCAGTCAGCGTGCCAACAGCTTAAAAGTCATTATGCTCTAGTACTCAATTTCTCAAGGGTGTTAACTCTCAGCAGCAATACGGCCCATTACCACACTCTTAAAATAAAAGAGTCTGAAAATAAAGGAGTTTAAAGATAAGATAAGAAGGTACAAGTAATTGTGATTTTTATAATTGTTTATAAATGACATTTTTATATCTGCCTTTATCAAATTAATAACCAGTTTATTTTGTTGTATCTTCTGAAGCTGCTTGGAAACTAATCTTGGTTTGAAATGTTTGATTTTTTTAAATTAAATTTATACAAAAATTTCTAATGTATTTGAATTTGTTGAAAAACATAGTTAAAATATATCAACTCATCATTATACAAATCTGATCATGAAACAAGTGTGGATTTGATATATTGTATTTTACAAAAAATATACTTTTAGTTTTTATATTTAATGTTTAATGTTGTACTTGTATGTATGTATATGCATTGATATGATCACAGTATTTCTTTAAAGATAAAAGTCTTTAACAATTTAGGTATTTTAATTATTATCTGCTAGAAAAATTAAATCTTATATGTTGCTATTTATGCTTTTAAGTCCAAATATTTTGAACAATAATTTTTTTTTTTTACAAATATTATAATATTATGTCATTTAAATTGAAAAAAAATAATAAAATTGTATCTATGATTACAATAAATAACTATTATTTTGTTCAATTTAAATTTGACAACTGTAATTATTACAATGAATAAACTGACAAAATAAAACTGACAATTTACAATGCAATGATAATTATAAATATTTTTCATTATAAACATGAGGTAGATAAATTAGAATGTAAAACAGTTTGCCATATTTTTGTTTCAAACTTTCTACAGTCAAAAGTAAAATATTTGTGTATCTTTTATTACCAAGATGTGTGCAACTGTAATCCGATGGGCTCCTTCAGCACCACCTGTGACCCCATCAGTAAACAGTGTACCTGCAAGCCAGGTGTGGGTGGTAAGAGGTGCGACCGATGTGAGATGGGCTACTGGGGTTTGCACAAGATTGGCGAAGTGGGCAACCCTGGATGTATACGTAAGTGTAGTTGGATATTTTATTATGTTGTCCATATGGATGTTATTCTAGCATAGTTATGTGAAAAATCTGTTGTCAGAGTTAGGGAAAAATGAATTGAATTCCTTCCTTTTAAAACAACGCTTCCTTGTTTAAAAAGAAACATGTTCTCTTCACTACAAACCAGCACTTCATAATTTAGATAAGGTAAAAACCTTTTAGACATTACAATACAAATTAATTGATATGATCTTATAGACTTAACCCCCTTTACATATTTTCAAGTATGCTTTGTCAGAAAGTACTTTGCAATTTTTCGGCATGTTACAAATGTATATATTACATTTCATTCATACAGTTGTTACTTTTTATAAGACATAATACATAAAATAGTTTTTTAAAGAAATAATCATTAATCAATGTAATATATAGTTTATACTTACCATGGTTGGCACTGATTTAAAAAAGTTAATTAATTGAAATTTCTGTCTCATGCAGCTTGCAATTGCAACAGATTCGGCTCCTCCAGGGATGACTGTGATCAGATGACTGGTCGCTGCATGTGTAAATCTCATGTCATGGGCTTAAAATGTGACAAATGTTTGAATAAGAAAAATTTAGGACCTGGTGGATGCAGAGGTTAGAACAAAAATGACAACACACATATTTTTTTTATATTTTTAAACTTTGTTTTGGTATTATTCTAAGTATATATATACGTTATATATTATATATATATGTGTGTGTATTGCATAATACATGGCTGATTTAGATTAAAATAATTGCATGAAAAACATCTACAAAACAAAACGTACAGGATTCACATCTAATGTAATTGTCACATTTAGAAAGGAATATGGAAGGACATAAAAGACCCAGTAAAAGATATAGAATTATCCATTACTTACAGTCAACCACATCTATACAGTTGGCTCAGCATTTAAAGCTACAGTAAGGCCTGGGCTAGGCCTGTTCTTTCCTGACAAATAATGTCTCAAGATAAGTGGTCGATGCCATGAACATTGCACTAGAGACAGTAAAACATAAATAGAACAAACAGCTCACCCCAACAGATATAGCCATCTTTACAGACTCCCAATCAGCACTCCAAGTGATAGCTCGCAACACCCTTAAAAGAAATCACCTTACTAGCACATACAACATAGGTACATACAAGATCAACATATTTCTACAATGGATACCAGAACATAAAGGCATACTAGGCATCAAAAAAGCTGACAGACTGGCTAGAAAGGGAGCAAACATGGACCAATATATAAGACCTGTCAGCTACAACACAATATGCAGCATGCTAAAAACAACTTTAAAGAGGAATGGCTAAATCAATGGGCACAAGGAATCAATGGGCACAAGGAATCAATGGGCACAAAGAATAACTGTAAGATAAATGTACAGAGAAATGAACAAGCCCAACAAGCAAGACAACGTTAAGTTTCTCCTCACAAAAAACAATGCATCTTATTCCAGTTAAGAACCAGACATAAAGCACTCAACTCACACCTAAATAGAATGAACCCAATACATGCACCCAACAGCAGACATTACTGCCACCCTCAAGAAACAGTAGTTCACTTCCTACTTGAATGCCCCAGGCTAACCAAATGAAGGCATATATCACTCTCCCCTCAACCTACCATTACTAACACACTATACAGCAATACAAAACAACTAAAAAAGACATGCAAATAGGTTTTTCTGGCACTGACTACAAGAGAGCAAACAGCTCAGCAGAGAAAGAAGAAAAAAAACAATGTTTTATAATTCCAGGAAAGCTGGTTAAATTAAACAGCTTTTAAAATTTATAGACTGCAGTCTAAATTTTATTATTGAATTAGTAAAGTCAAAATGTAGAAGCTTCATAGTTTTTAACACAACTATTTTTGTTTTCCTTGTTTACGGTGTGAATTTTGAAGATAATATTACAGATCAAACACCAACATCCTGTGAGGACAAGGACTGCCAATATGGCGGTGTCTGCAGGGAAGAGTCTGATGGTACACCTGTCTGTGACTGCCGTCTTAAATGTGACACTGAAACCCACCCGTCAGAGATTGTGTGCGGCAGTGATGGACAGAATTTCGGATCTTTGTGCCAACTTGAGTATTATGCTTGCAGGTATCAGCAGGACATCATTGTTGCTAACACTGGCCCATGCAGAGGTAATGTAATTAATTTAATTTGTGATGCTTTACATTGCAGTAAAAAGATATTTGAATAATTGTAATTTTGTGATACTCCATAATTAATAGTCCTATGCTTTCTCTTTAAAAGTAGCACATAATGTTGAAGAAATAAACACAAAAATTTAAAATATATAAAGTATAATGAAAAAGAAATATTCACAAATTTAACAAGAACATTAGCATTACAATAGCAAGCCAGATACTAGAATATTCATCATCTGTCTGCAACCCATCAACTAAAGAAAAGATTTTAACAACTATAGCAAATTAAGAAAAAAAAGCAGTAAGGTTCATTTCACTTTGCACAAGGTAACACCATTAGTAAAATCACTACAATTAGAAACACTTTAAGAAAGAAGTTTAGAAATGAAGGCTTAAATAATACATAATTTAGCATTAGAGAGTAAATTAGAGCGTCTGTAATATATAAGATAAGAAATACCTTATCAAATAGTTTTTGGGCTTGGAACGGGTGTAAGTCTGAACTAGTCATGAAAAGTAAAAACTTAGCACAATTGAAAACATCACGTTGCCAATGACCATTGCACAGATAAAGAAAGAAAATAAGGATACCATCATGCAAATTGTATCTAAAAGGCCAGTGGAGAGCGTTCTATGAACATGTTTCCATGGCCACAGTATATTATACCTACTAGCAGATTGTGTGATCATAACAATACCCAGTTGCCTTTACCTTTCTCCAAACTATGTCTGTTACCTATCAGAGCTAGGTAGATGAAATGACACCCTACAAACACAAATAGAATTCTAGCCTTCACTTTGATTTGAACCTGTGACCTTTGGTACAGCAATCATAGCATAATATGTTGCTAGATCACTGATTATGCTGAGCTTTGCAATGGAAATTCTCCTTTTGTAGATTCCTTGATTATGACTGTCATTTCAGTAGCCGACTTGTCCTACAGTTAAGCATAGGCGACAATAATCTTCTGTATAGAAGGTAGGTCAGTAACATATAAAGTAAGAAAACCTATATATTTTCTGCCCTGTCAGGTCCACCCCCTGTTGCAGCCACCACTGTTTCCCCCGTCACCAAGTCAAGGAAGACAACAAGACACATTGAAGGCTCTGGCAGCGACTCCTACATTGATGATAACGTCGGCAAGAATGCAAGCTCTTCCATCCCAGGGAAGATAGATGACAAAGATACAATTGCAGAATGTAAGAGTTGTCCACCTTTCTTCTTGTCAACTTACTATAAATAAACAGTTTGACTTTTCCTATAAAATAAATGCTTTAATATCTATTCTGTATTAATCAATGTTATTAAATTCAGTAAACAGTAAAAAGACTCAAAAACTCAAAAATTAATTTGACTAGAATGTAATTATTATATTGATTATTCATAAGAATTTAATTGTTTTACTTTCAGAATATCTTTTTCAGTCATTTTTTTTACTATTTGATCTGTTTAAAAATGAAGTTTTCACCAATATATTTAATTTTTTTATTTTTTTTATTTATATAGTGATTTTTTTCTTTCATGTACAGGCTCGTACATAGAAAACCTGTGTTTGAGTAACAAGGATTGCTGTCCTGCAAATAGCCACTGTCAGAAGGGACTGTGCTATTGCAAGGAAGGCTTTATTCCATCAGATGACAACACACAATGTTTTGGTAAATATTTACTGAAATATATTGGCCTGAGCACTAAGCTGTCATAATAAAATATTTAAAAAAATATTTTCAGGACGCAAATGTAAATTTCAGCTTAATTTTTTGAATTTTAGTTTTATTGTTTGTTCAGATATCCTTTGTGTGTGTTTAAAATTGTTTACTGTCATGCATTTAGAATGGCATTATTTGCATAGATGCATTAACAATTGCGCTGATTTGTTTGTCAATGCAGAGGTGGAGAAAAAACCAACAGAGAAGATAGACAACAGTATCAATGCCTGCACCAACAACCCATGTCAGTTTGGTACCTGTATTATAGACAGACAGCTTGGTTACAGGTGTGCTTGCCCTCTAGGCAAGATGGGTCCTTTATGTAATAGAGGTAATGCTCTTTAATTTCTTTTTATTTTAATGAATTTTTAAAAAACTTAAGTTGAATCAAATAGTATTACATAGCTTGCTTTAAGTATTACATAACTTGCTTTAGCTGACTTTTTTTTTCAACCTTGTCTGTACAGATTCCGAGTTTACCACTCCATCCTTCAGCGGCCGATCTCACCTGGAGGCAAGGCGCATTGACAAAGCCACTCAGGACCTCAGCATTGAAATAGCCTTCTCCACCCTGAACAAAGATGGCATCATTCTGTACCATGCACAGAACAAAGATGGCACTGGGGACTTTGTGTCCTTAACCATAAATGATGGCTATGTTGAGTTGAGGTATGGCACTTAAATTTAAGCCTTAGCTTTTATGGGGAAAGGGGGGCTAGTGCTAACATTCCAAAGCTTTTAAATTTATAGTCAATGTTTATGGTCTCAAGGATATTCTTGAATTAGCAAACTCTGATAAGTGTCTCTGATGTCTTTATTGTGCCATGGTTTTGAACTCTACCTAGATTGCCTGTCATTAGAAAATCTACTGTAGATCGAGGGCTATTTATTTATATTTACTAAAGCCAAAGCCTTTCTTTATCCATAAAACTTTGCATAGCCTACTTTCAATAGAGAAATAATGCACTTAAATGGTAGTTATATTTCATCCATTTTTCTTGTAACTTCATATTTAGCATTAGTTATTTGAAAATATATAAGTCTCAAAAAATACGCCCATGGAATAAATGTAAACAAATACTGTTAATGATTTTTTTGTTATCTGGTAGGTATGACCTCGGAGCTGGACCTGCACTCTTAAGGAGTCGTGAGACTGTGGAGCCAATCAGAATTCACCATGTTATTGCCCGCAGAAGCAAGGAGTCTGGAATTTTGATAGTGGACAATGAGAAGCCAGTGTCTGGCAGTTCTCCTTCAACTCTTACCTCACTGGACCTCGGTGACCCACTTTATCTGGGCTACATACCACAGGCTCCAAGAGAGTAAGTGCCAGAAATACCATGGGAAAAATGTTTATGATTTATGACTTTGACTTCTCAGTGGTTCTTGTGGAATATAGTGCCTTGTCCCACTCCAGTTTGGAAGCTTGTTATTTATGCAAACAACTCTTTGAGAGAAAAGGGGTCATCATAGCCCTACTCAGAGTTCCCATTGTGGAGGGACACAATAATAAGTCCTTTGGAGTGTACTCCTTTGAATCTTTGGCACATACACTATGGAATAGCTTGCCTCAATGCATTCAGAGATTCTGAAAAAAATAAAGTCTTTTAAGAATTGTTTAACGACCTTCCTCTTTAACTTCCTCCCTCACCTCCTTCTCTGCAACTGAATTGTGTAGTGTGAACTGAGCATGCTAAATGTGATAGCATGACAGAAAGCAATATACAAATGACCATCCTAATTATCAAAATCACTTTTTAATGTAGACCTACTGATTTATTAACTCCACAATAGAAAATAGGTAAGGGCTTTATAGCCCATTTTGTCTTGTATGTGGTGTTATCAATGTTGTATTTAGGTTTTAGCAAGACAGTAGCATAGCATCCCTTTATCATCTATTTAAAAATGGTTACAATATTCTGTTGAAGAAAAATAATCTAATTTTATTTTAGTAGTTTTAAAAAGAAGAAAAGACAATGAATAACAGAAAAGGAGAATACTTATAATATAGGCAAGGCCTACATATTAAGACAACTTTATATAGTCAATGTACCTTACCGATTTTATTCCTTTACTAAAATATATTAGAGGCCAACGTTTCAGTAACCTCAAATCTTATACATTTCCAGATGTATATAGGCTATGCTGCTAATGAAAAAAATGTAATGTCAAACTAATGTTAAAATGCTGCTGAAATTCTTTGATTGTTTTTAACCCTTTAGCATTAAACTTAAGTACTACTCTGCTTTATGAATCAAGTGTCTGTAATATATAAGATAAGATAATTATATTTATTGTTAAATGTATAGTTTTAATAATTTTTTATTTTTTTATGTTTTATTTCTAGAGTTTATGACCGATTGGGTGTTGACCTGGGTCTTGTGGGCTGCATCTATTCATTAAGAGCTGGTGGTCCAGGAGACATGCGCACTTACAATTTGGAATACTCACAAGGAGTTAGTGATATTAAGGCTGGAGTCGATATCAGTAAGACATCTACAGCAAATAAAGTAGAGTAGTTATTTTTTAGTTTAAAAAATTGTTTTTAAGGCATCAACTGTCCAGCCTATATTTAATTGTTTTTAATGGTTTTTGTATTATTTTTATAATTCTAACAGCGGAATGTGATAAAAATCCTTGTAAGTCTATGCCTTGCCAAAATGAAGGAACCTGCATTGTCCAAGATGCTCAAAATTTTGAATGTCAGTGTTCAGCTGGATTTAAAGGTGAAGATGCATTAGTAATAACTTCTATAGGCTTTGCTTTTACAATCCTGTTCAAACTTCTCTATAGCCTATAGATAATAATTAATAATTGTCCATGAGTACATTCATTCCCTTTAGCACTCTTTGGTGTTGAAAAAATGTGCTTTGCCATGCATGGTTTTTTAGCAAGTCTTTTATACAAATAAACGTTTATTTTTTCACTTTTTGAAATTATTATTAATTCTTAAAATAATTTAGGTATCATTTGGATACATCATATTTAGTCGAAGTGGTCGGCTTCTTTTAATAAGGGAAAGATTTAGACATTCTTTTGTTCCACTATCAGTGAGAATCTTTTAAAAGAATCATCAGTCAGCTAGAAAATACAACAGCTGACTCCTAAATGATAATTTTTCTTGTGTGATAAATGGTATGATAATGTGTGTGAATATCTATTGTGCTTGAGTACCAATGGTTCTTTCATATTGTTTTAAATATGATGAAAGACAGAATTTATGTAATCAAGTCAAATTTCCATTTGTTTGGAGAAATAAAGTAATCTTATCTGATCTTATCTTATATATAGACATAGTTACTTTTTGTTTTATCTTTTTATTCGGTTATTCATCTGTACCCTAGTTTACTATCTATGGAAAGCTACATTTTTATTTTTATAGCATGAACTAATAACTCTTTCACTCATTATATTGTTCTTATATTTCAGGTAAAACATGTGAGACTCTAGCAAACCCATGTGCCAGTCAGCCATGCCAGCATGGTGGCACATGTGTGCCAGTGCCCCGCTCTGATGGATTTTTCTGCCAGTGTGCACAGAACTATGAAGGGCAGAAGTGTGAAAGAGGTAAGTTATTTAGTTTTACCTCCATCTTTGATTATTAATCATGTGATTAAGATTATATTCTAGAAAGGCATATAGATGCTAATACGTTTAGACTCCATCAGATGATCTGGTGTCACAGTAAACTCTCCCAACACATAGTCTGACTGTAACCTATAATTTCAAGGACATAAAAAGCAAATGAACACTCAAGTGGATACATTTATAGGCTTGACAACTGAGGCCTTTAAAAAAATTTGGAGCAAATGAAATGGGACTTATACTACATAATTTGCTCTAAAAGCAGAGCTTTGCATTGCCTTGATCTCAAATCATAGTAAAGAACAGTATTTTCACTTTGCATTACTGCATGAGCCAGCCCCAAATCTGAAAAGTAGGCTACTTTAACTCAATTTAAAAAAATGAACTTTAGCAAGTTGTTGCCCTGCTAATGGTATAAAAATAATCATTTGTTTGAGATAAAACTCGCACAAAAAATCACCTTTGGTCATTTTCAGAGTCTATGCCAGAAGTATTTGTGCCACAGTTTACAGGGGATTCATATCTCGAGATACCTTTGCCTCAAATCCTGTCCATGTCTTTCTCTATAACTGTTTGGTTCATGTCCACCAAGCCAGATGGTGTGATTTTGCTTGTCACCCAGTATCCGGAGGGCAAAGGAGATTTCATTGCCCTAATGCTTGAAAACTCTAGTCTAGTCTACACGTTTTTTCTTGGCAGTGGCATTGGCAGAATTGAGTAAGTGAAACATGCTAAGCCTCTATTTATTTAGGATACTATTACCTCTTATGTTTATATAAAGTTTCATATATAAAATATACCTGAATAGTTATATAAATGTTTAGGTTATACATATCCATGTGAAAGTAACAAAATGTTGAAATAAATGCATTTAATTATATATATTTTTTTTTTAATTTAACTACAATGAACAGAAGCAAAAAGCACATACATTTGGACAGATGGCATAAAGTGACCATTTCTAGGAATGGAAAGATGGGTGAGATGACCATTGATGGACATCCACCTCTAACAGGAGAAGCAGCTGTAAGTACTTTTTTGTTGTTTCTTTTAAACCCCTTAAACTAAACTCTTCTCAAGAGAAAACATTCTCTTTCTTTTATTCAATTTATTAAACTATGAACATGTTTTTTTATGTTTATCAATGCTGTTTAGCCCAATAAAATTTGTCCAAGCATATCTCTTATTTTTTTATTATTTTTTTTTTCATGTAGCCAGTACATTTTTCTAATGGCATGTGATTTTTAAACAGTTTTTCTTACAAATAGATCATGTCATTTGGCTATTAACAAATCCTCTAACACTTTTTTTTGGACAATAGTGACTAATAATTAAGACACATTATGTGATGCGACATACAGAAAAAAAAACAAATGGTCAAATCTCTCTTCGGCCCTGTAGTGCAACTTTCTTTTCCTTATTTTAACATTCTTCTTTACAAACAAAATTGTAAGCAACATAAGTTTCATGCTTGACCTCCTGTTTTCTTATTTCAGTTCGTGGATTATGTGGTTAGTAAGAAATGAGTGTCTCTTTATTTGATATTAAGTGTCCATATGTTTTATTCTTATGTTGATACAAAAAAACACAATTCATGTATAGGATGTGAATTTTGAATTAGTAGCTTTAAGAACAAATCTAAAGCTGAATTAATGGACCATTAAATGTTTTGCACAACTTTTTGTTCACTCATTGTGTGTCATTTGATTTTTTTCAGTTTTTGTATTTGTTGTTTCCCCTATACACAAAATTGAAGAAAATATACCTCCAGATAAATTCTGGAATGACTAATAATTACTTCAAAAAACAAAAGAAACTGTCAATCAATTTGTAATTGTATTTATTTTAAAAAAATAAAACTATAAATCAATTAGTAATTGTGATTGCTTTGAACAAAAATTATTTTAAAAATTAACTGCAATTAACTTTTAAAAAACAACAACTCAAATTTGATTAGAAATGATGGTATTTTTTTTAAAACAACATTAGAAATAGAAAAAAGTTAAATATTATAATTATGATTTATGAGAATTCTAGTTATAAGTTAAAAAAAAATATGTTGATAGCCCTCAATTAACCAAAATTCATATTTTTCAAAATTGTGCATGTTGTACTTAAATGTGATACCTTTTGGTTTTTTCAGAATCGATTACTTGAAAATATTTCTTTATTAGAGCAAAAAATGTTGTATACATTTCAATATATAAGAATATATCATTAAATAGGCCAAATGCATTTACAAACAGGATTTACTGAAAACTAAATTGGCTTAAAGATAAATCTATTAACTGTAGAAAAAAACAAACATTGCTCTAGGTCTAGGCCTAGGCTACCATTGATAAAGTAATTTATTGGGTGTATTTTTTTTTACCTAAAATGTAATTATTAGAGTTTTTTTATCTAAGTGTTTGTGTTTCAAACTTTCACCTCCTTGTCATGTTTACCTAGATTATATTAATTAATTATATTTTTTTTACTCAGACTTTTATAATTATTCAAAAATATACAACAACAGTTAGAGTCTTTACTTAATAATCTTTTAAAAAGGCAGAATTGCTAGTGGATGATGGAAGTGAAGCTATAATTCATTACACATATTAAGATATGGGTAGAATTGTGCATAAAGGGAGCAATGGATTTGATGGTCAGAAAAGATATCCATTTGCAAGGAGATTCAAGACTGAATACACCTGAGGATACTTTGGCCAGACAAGCACTAGATTGGAACCCCCAGGAGAAGAGAAAAGTTGACAGACCAAAGCAGACTTGTTGACAGCAAAGCAAAAGTTATAGGCCTCACGTGGACCAAACTAAAGGGAGCTGCTTAAGATCAAACCTGCTAGAGAGGTGTGGTTAGGGTCCTACTCTTATGCTTTATAGGGAACCTGCAGAAATAAAGAAGAAGAGAAAAGATCATGCTACTCAAAGTTTTCATGCGCCACAGGCAGATGGTAAAAGGTGAACAATGAGTTCAACACAGTGAACTAAAAGCACACAAAGTTTGATGTTGTGGTCTAACTTATAATCATCCAGAATAATGTCATATAATTGTTAATTTGTTTTTTCTAAGCTGAGTAGATGCATGACATTTTACATGGGAAACCATATGTGACTGTCAACCAAAAAAGTTCTGGAAGATATAACAGTAAAGCTACATGACAAATAAAGGCATAGAAGACATACTCATTTCATTTCTTTTGCTTGCATCATACAGAGCTTTCTCCTAGAACCCAGATATGATTCTAAAATATGTTAGGCTCTTCTTTATCAGCCCATTGATTAACAGCTAACTATGATGCATAATTAGATACATATATATCTAGAAATCAGTTTAGTAGAGCTACAGTAGTTTTATTGAACAGTTGACTATCATCTTTTTTTTTGTTTTCATGACTGTTTTACCTTTTTTATTGATATCATACATGTATAGTGATAAATGTTTCAATCCACTAAAACAAACAAAATGATATTGTTTAAATGTTCTTGCTTTTTTGTTTAACATTGCACATTGTCACATAGCTATTTGATAGATTTTGCTCATTATCATTGACAAAGAACTATCACATACATATCATTTTTTTTTCTGTCATTTACACAGTTTTATAAGCTTAATGCAGGCTATTTTTTTATTGATTATTTGCCAAGAATTGTCAATATCATTGTTGTCCTTCTGTTATAGTCAAGGAAGTATCAGTTATCATTTAAGTGTTGTCATACTGTTATTTGACCGACATTTTAAGATTTTACAAAAGCAATGGAAAAAGAAAGCTTGATACTCAAAATAAGAATCTTATTGCTGGGAACTTAACTACTTTACATGCAAACAAGCCAATCCAATGTTTATATTTCATAAAATAAACACATTGTTATTCAATTTTACATCTTTTCAAAATTAAAATTCTATCTCCCTATAGTCTAGTAGTTTTATTATTAAAAATTGTATCTGAATGAACAAGAAGTTTTGCTGGATTATTCAAAAAATAGATTTTAAGATAATTTACTGCACATGACGAATTTCAGTAGAAATTTAGGCATGTATAGTCTACATTGTCATTGTACTTGTTCAGAATTATGTTAATTTTAAGCTAAAACTCTTTAGTCTGAATATTTTGCCAACTGTACAATATAATTGTCTTCAGGTTTCATTTGATGATGTATTATATATAATCACTGTACTTAATATTTGCCTTGTGTAGAAAAACAACACAAATCACATTTCTGTTCAATTGAGTTATGTCTGTTAAAATTTTAGTTAATAATGATATCTAATTCAATGATTTTTTTAACTAATGACAGGGTACATCCACTGCACTGAACATCGACAGGCGACCACTGTATCTTGGTGGTTTTAGCCAGAAGAGTGATGTGCCTTCAAAGTTGGGGTCCCGCACAGGTTTTTCTGGAGCTATTCAAAGGGTATGCATTACATAAGCCAGCAGTAATATATATGGGCTACTTTGAATCTCCTACATATTACATAATATATACAGCACATGGTATGTGAAAAAGAGTGTGTTGTCCAACTTTTATGTGAATTCCAATAGTGTAGACATTTAAAAATATTTTTTGCCTGTTAAGCAAAGCCACATTTATTGTACCCAAACCAATGTATTGTACTGGATAGACCCAGGGACAATACCTCCTTATAGTGAAAAGAAAACGAGCTTTTAAAAGGGAATTCAACCAGAAACATTCAATATCTGAACATACTGCTGGCACCCAACCATGTTCTGTATAAAGGCAACTGAGCATTGTGCTGATGAAAACATCACCGCCAAGGTCTGAATGTGATACTTTACTTATCTATAATGTAAAAGTGGTTAATTATATTCGACAGTGATATATGAACTATTTTGTTTGTTCCTTATAGATTATAGTCAATGGACGGACCATAGTTGGACTTCTGGCTACCGCAGTAACAATGAGAAACATATCATCCTACAACGGTCCACCCTGCAATGTGAACCCATGCATGAACGGAGGGGCCTGCGTGCCCATGCTAAATCTTGTAGAATGTCGATGCCCTTCAAATTTTATGGGAGAAAAATGTGAAAAGCGTGAGTACTATAAAAATGTAAAAAAAAATAAACAACTTTAAAACTGACTGTAATTTGAAAAAATGTTCCTGTTTACCTTAAACAATAACCAAGGTTTCACTTCGATTATAACATGGTCTTCATTTTGTTTACTTCACTTTTTATATTGTACAAATATTAAATCCGTTGTTGAAACCAATTTTTTTAAATATCAATAGGCATTCTAATGTAACAAAGAATGGATTCTAGTTATTTATTTATTGAAAAAGGCCTATTATATATTTACCAGTTTATAAAGGAATATGTATATAGGACCAATAGCCTATTTATTTATAACAATACATTTGATATTCCAAATTATCTGCAAAAGAATCTTCATCTAAAGCTGTTTTTTTTTCTCATATGTTAATTTGTTTGGCGCTTTAGGTTTTGAGCAAGTAGACAAAGATCAACCTGTTCGCTTTGATGGCACTACTTTCTTTAGCTATCCTAATGAGATCTCACGCAGGTAAGATCTCCCGTTGGCATGTTTGCTTTCTTTATTGCCTTGAAATCTATATAAAATTAATCAATTTCACATTTTATTGGTTAGGGCACATTTTATGCTAAACTGTTCCACAGGGTTGAAGGTCAGCAAACCAACAACTTCACCATAAAATTTCGTACCACCGAACCAGATGGCATACTTCTGCTGCAGAGATCTGGCGAGACTGTAATGTCTGACTACCTGAGTGTGGCGGTCAGCAGGGGGCAGGTGGAGTTCTCTTACAACCTTGGTCGGAAGTCGGCTGACAAACTTTTTATTGTGAGGTCCCGGGTTAATGTCATGGATGGAAATTGGCATACTGCTGTGATAACAAGGTATGCCTATTTTTTTGTGTGGCAGTCATCTTTCTAAATAAATAAATAAAATTGCAGTTGTAATCATTTATTTTGTTAACCCATCAGGTCTTATCTTAAGACTAGTACAAACCTTAGTGGGGCAAATGGCAATAGTTATTTTATTTTTTTATAAAACAACAATGTAATAAATGCCTATTGAAATTGATTAATTATTTCTGTTCCATATAAAATGCATTTGCAGTAGTTGAAAAACCAACAACATTATTTTCACCAAAATTTCATGCGAACTGGTTTATTATAAGTAGCCTAGGCTAATCAAAATAGGCCAATTGATGAAAAAAACTAAATAATTAGGTAATAAGCTAAGCATTAAACTAAACAGAATATTTAATTTTTTTTCTGTCTATTTTACCACCTTGTTGAGATCAGTTTTTAATATTTTTTTCATTTTTGAAATCATTTAGATCTAACTTTTTAAATTCTTACAATAATAAAAAAAAAAGTTGCTGCTTTAATTGCATGCCTGATTTATGACAATTGTAAAGGCAATGAAATGTCTGTTGCTTCTTATAGCACTCAATGGTATGCTATAGCTGAAAAAATTATTTGTTTTTTTTTAAACCCATGATATATATAGGCCTACTCATATATTATGTTAATTAGGCTGAATCTTAGAGAATCCCAATCCTTGGGACCACCAGCTGAGGTTTTTGGTTTTCATAAAAGTAAATTTAATATAAAATATTTAAAGAAAATTTAAACATTCCTAAACATTCTCCTTCTTTTATTCAGAAACTGAAAAAATAAATATTTTCAGGGTTCTAGTAGGCCCCTATTGTACTTTTATTTGATATTAACTACTTGTTTATGACTTTTTCATTTGTCCTAGGATATACAGTCCATATGATATGATTTAAGCTAATTTGAAAGTCCTGTTCTAACATTTTGTTGACAATTTTAACTGCATATATTTACATTTGTTTTTAAAATATATTTAAGCAATCTTTTAATACTTTAAAGCAAGACATATTTTTCCCTATTATATTATTTATTGATATTATATTATTTTCTATTGATTTAATAAACACTTCCATTTTACTACTAATGAATTAAGAGGCTTGGAGGGTATCACAAGTGAAATAGCCTCGAACTGGTCCTGCGATTAGTATACCAGACTGTCAACAAAACAGTCCAGGTACTAGCCCTGCCACCTACCAATTCCTGCCACCCAACAGGAGTTTTGGGCCTTGGATGTAATAATGTTCTATCTAGAAGGAACATCTTTAAACTTATAAGTCTAAGTCATCTTGTTACATCAGATCTAAACCAACACAAAAAGCACTAAATATATAACCACTACATAAAAATATATTTCTATAATATTTTATTCTGTTTCACTTCAGACATCAGAGAGAAGCTATAGTTAAAGTTGACAAGGAAGAACCTGTCAGAGACACCTTCCCAGAGGCCTCCCAGCAGCTGGACACGGACGGCATCCTGTGGCTTGGCGGCAGGGACTCCCTGACCTGGGAGCTGCCCACCATGAAAAACTTTGTGGGCTGCGTGGAGTCTGTGATGGTCAACAACCAGCACTTACACCTTCTCAGCGACAGACTGACACTAAGCTCAACTGTGGTCTTCTGCACATAATGTTTTGGCCTATTAGACATTTTTAAATGGAGACATGACTGATTTAAGTCTAACTGATGGGAGGGTGGAAGAATGTTTGAAAATATTGTGATGGTGAAAAAAGGGGACAGTGCATCCTTCATTTTTAACTAAAATATTTTTTTACCAGGTATCAAAACAATTTTTTAATAATTTTTTTATGAATTATAAACTTTTAGGTACAATTATCAGAAATAGCTTATATCACATTTGTTTGTGATACAAATAGCTAAGCTTTATTTTTATTTTTTAAATATGGACATAAAAGAAGAGATTTTATTTTCTTGAAATAATCTTTATTGTGGAGATTAGTTCTGATTTGCTTGATTAAGGTCCTTGTTTAGCAGAGTGGAAAATTAGTAATACTTGTTTTTTCGTTATTTTAGCTATCTGAGTGAATGAGGTATATGTTAGTATACTTAACATAGCATCTGTGTTAAATATTAAATGATGCATCACTTTTGTCATGATAATATGTTTACAATTTAAGAATGGTGTAAATAACATTTTTGTGTTTATTTAAAATATAAATGATTTAAATTTTAAGTGCAGACTAGTATATTATATTTTCAATGTATCTATTGGAAAGTTTCATATATTTGAAATGATTTAATCTACTACCGGTAGTTAATATATTTTTATTCCAATGTTGAGGTTGACATACCATCGTTAGATACTTAGATCTAACAAAGTTTTAAGCAAGGCTAGTAAATTACTGGATAGCCTAGAGCTTCCTAAAAAATATCATGCAAAACATATCCATATCAATAAGAGTCATCAAAGTTTGAGTTGTCATGTATGCGCAGAGTCATAGGCATTATAGAGTCAGGAAAATAAAATGTAGTACAACAAAAACCTTAAAAATATTTACATGATGTTCTTTGTAAGGTAAATGTATAGCGTTATGTTATTTAGAGATCCAGGCTTAATAAAAAAAACAAGCTGAAATACAAATGTCCTCTTAACTTGTGCACAGGTACACCATCTTTAATTATTTATTATGTTGGATCCATTCAGCTTTACTAGATGTTGATATACTAAAAAAAATAGAAAGTACTTAAATAGAATAATACTTGATTTACTGACTGACTAAGTTGTCCAGGTGTGTGTGTATGTGTGCAAATGTTGTTCTGATTGGTCCTAAGACTCAGATGCGAGTTGTACCGCATATAATCTGAGCATATCTATAAAACGTTTCTGGGTGTAGAACGTTGTTCATTTTTACTAACTGGTGCCAATGTGTGCTTCATATTAAAAATGTACAGGCTAGTGTATCTGGGTGACATTGTCACAGCATTCCACTTCCCCCAAGCAGCTACAGTTCTATTAACTCTCGGTAGAAGTAACATAAGTGGGTCGTATAATAGTGATGTGCTATTATTGACCCAATCAAGAAACAATTTCAAATAGTGGCCATGCGTTGACCTATAATTGGGCCAAATTTAGCTTGCTGCCATTTCCATTTCTTCGGTTCCATTACTCTAAGACTATTATTTACAAATCGCTAAAAGTAGGCCTAAACATGAAATAAACTCTTTCTGATCCAGGGAATGTATAAAATTTTGTTCTTGCTTTTACTTGCCCCCAATCAGAATGTTAAGATGGTTTTTAGTTTTAAACAAACATTTAAGTTCTATATATCCAAGACATCTTTGATAACATTAATCATAAAAAAGTCTGGTAAATCTCTTGACATTTTATTATCATAAACATTTAGTGACAATATTCTGAATTTGGTTTGATCTTTTTATTTTAGCACAATTTCAAAGTTGGCAACACCAACTCTTTTAATTGACTGTGCCTGTCATACAGAGCCATAAGTAATTTTCTAAAACTAATTCTGTCGTTGAAAAAAACAACCTTACATTTGTATTTTAATATAGACTTTGTATTAGCCACTGCAGTAAATTTAAAAGAATCAAATATTTTTTGGTCACAGCAAAGTGTTTTGATTATACAATGTTCTGTTCATCACAATCTTTTGAGATATTTTAACTTTTACTTTTTAAGCTTTGGTTCCAGAAATAAATTGGCTTTAAAATGTTTTAGACAAATTAAATTTCTTAACTAGATACAAATACTTAATATATAGAGTACTAAATAGGCTTATAACTTTTTTTCACTCTTAAAGTTTAAATTAAGTGACTACAGATATATGCCCTATTAATATATATGTGGTGAAATTTGAAATAAACACAAAAAAAAAAAGAAATGTTAGGCGATAAATATTGGCCTGTTAAAAAAGGGGATTTAGCAATACTTATATTAGGGACATCACTTTGGATATTAATGTCAGGCCAGTAGTACACAAAGCTATCATTTTATATAATGTGTTTCATCTTGTAAAATAAGCCCTGATATGACGATATTACAGGGGTGTGTTAATTGTTTGTGTTGTCGACAATATTGTGATAACCAGTAATATGTTTGCAAGACACCAGAAAATTTAATATCAACCAATTCTTCATTTTATTTAAAAATGTCAGAAAGAAAGAAATGATTGGGCCAAAAGCATTAAAAATATTCCATTATTATAATTATTTTTTTTAGTTACGTGGAACAAATAAGAATGTGTTGTTATAGATTTGTGTTTTATTTGTAGTGAAATTATTTTAACAACTGAGTACTGGCTGTTAAGAACATATATCTCTATATGTATATTTATCTCTGTAATGTTATTTATAGATGGTGGCATATTTTTCATAATATTTCTGTTTTTCATTTAGAGAATAATAATAATATTACATTTATATATTCATAAAAGACCAAAACAATTAGTTTGACATTTCAAATTTTTATAAAAAATAAAATAATGCAATCAAAGTGTATTATTTGAAAAAAAAAGGATAAAAATTCCATCTTGTTTTTTCATTAGAATTAGAGGCAACTGATTTCTTTGTAATGGTGTGATTAGTACAGCAGATTGTAAACTGCCTTAAAGATTAACTTTGTGATAAGAGAAGTTGAGAGTTGTATCCAAGATATATGTATACATATTTATATTGGATATAAATATAAAATGCATCTGTTTAATGATTTGTGTCTTTTATGTCACTTAATGTACTTTTCTCACACAGCAACAAGAACAATCTTACAGGACCTTGCATGGGAGTTTTGGATCTCCTAGCAAATCCATAATTTGGGGCCAAAATTTTTGCAGCTGGTCATATTTCTTTAAAAATTATCTCTTTTGACACCTATGTTAGGGTCTGAGTTCACGCCAAATAGATCAGCCTGCTCCACATCTGCTTGGCCCTGTGAACATATAGCCCTAAATCATTACCTATGTATTTACCTAATGTATGTGCGCTATCATTAAAATATGCTTTAAACTCTGAATACACCCTGACACACACGCTTGTGTTTAAAAAAATAAAACCGCTAAGGGATGTACTTGTCCAGACAAGAAAACTTGTAAATAACTTGAATTTATTTTATATAATTAAGGCTCAAGTCTACACAGAATGCTTTTGTAATGGAAAAGGTTTATGCAGTTATTCAAGCAGAAAATTATTTCTTGTATGCTTTTAAGCTATCCACTAATGCCAAATTAATTTATCAAGAACTTCACAACGCATCAAAATAAATGTAAAAAATAAATCAATAATAATTATCTTTTAATTGATTAAATATTCAATTCTACAAAAAGCTTTTTATTTTTCTTTCTTACTGAGATTTTTGTTCATATACACAATTAGGTCCCATTTTGGTCACCTTACTTGGTATTACTTGTATGTGTACATAAAACATGTGTAAACAACCTAATATTGACATTCCTATCGCATTATGTGTATTATGTTTTATATTCAAATTATTTTATTTTTGTGTGTGCTCATAATGTGAACACTATAACGCCATGTAATCCCCAATCATATAAAAATGTTTAACTAATGAAATATTCAAGACTTTGCTCATTTTTTTGTTTTCTTTTCCATGTCTGTGTTGACAGTTTGCATATGAAACTTAAATTTATTTAATGTATATAATAAAACATTTTTTAAAAAACTATATACACTAATGAAACAAATAATAATTAGATAGCTTTATATATTACAATTCTGAAAGTATGAAATATGAAATCTTCTTCCTGTTTGGATTAGTAGTTTTAGATTTGTTCTAGACTATATACTGAAAGATGAAGAAAATAGCAAAGAAATGTATATTAAATGTATATAAATATGATTTTGAACAAAGACAAACACAACTTTTAAACTCAAACAAAAATCCTTTCACAATACATAGGGTATTAAGAGTTCATATCACTCCTAACTTCAAGAGTCACACTGTATAAGTCTTTCCTGTCTTTAGAAATATTTCCCGGTGTCATAGACACAAAAAGAAGTTATTTGGATTGTGCTACTTTAAATCTGGTGTCTACACTAAGTTAAAGGAGAGTTTAAGTTTAAAGACTTTTCTCTTTGGATCGTGTTTTTTCTGAATTCCCCACCCCAACATCGGCAACTCAATTGTAAAGAGAGAGTGTACTGAATATTATAGAAAGATGCACAATACAGATTTCCTTATTATATTATTCTCACAGTGCCTTGTATTTTATTGTGAAAGCAAATCCTAAAATGATCTTCTAATGTTACGTTATATTTTACTATTCTATTTCTGAATGAAGTAGTTGAATTTAAGATATTCTTTTTGAAATCATCAAACCTGTGCATCAATTTGGTCCGATGGGATAACTTTACTTTAACTTTGAAACGGTCAGGAATTAATTATTGGTATTGAGTTTTCTAAAAAGGAACGTTTTAACAGTTAAATGTAAGGGGCATGGCGGTATGTTGTAAGTTCCACTTACACTTATTATTTTATATATGACAATACCATAACTTTATTTATCAAATTTTTTGTTTATCTATACTTCTTCATACAAAAAGATTGACTAAGTATTCAGATAATTTTATATTTAAATAATCTTCCTAAATTTAATGAATGAATGAATAACCATTTAATTAAGGTATGTAAAGTTTATTTTTTAACTGAGCCTTTGGATTAGATTAAAATAATAACAAGAAATTGTTCATGGACAACAGATTATGTTTTTAAATTAAAGCCTTGTGTTTACATAGTCAATTATTAAGAGCATTATTATAAGAATATTATAAGCCAAAATTGTTTGACATAAAAGAAACTTTTTGTAGAAACTTTTAACTGAGAATCTTAATAGTGCAAACATTTTGTTTATGTCCGAGCAGCAGTGCGTTCGACTGGCGTACCAAAGGCCCTGGGTTCGAATCCTGGTGAAGGCTAGGATTCTTTCCCTGGACTGGAGGGTGTCCCTGAGTCTACCCCAGCTCTGTTGAGTACCTGACATTAGTTTGGGTAAAGTAAAGGTGGCTGAGCACTGTGCTGGTCACACATATACCACTAAAATTTGTGAATGCTGCTTCACTGGCCTTATGATCAATTTAGTCTGAAGGGTCCTTTTTTTATAGTTTGCATTTAATGTTTTAGGGAGTTATAGGGAAACTTCAAGGTATAAACTTCATGCTTGGACATTTGTATTAGGTCTAATAATAATAATAAAATTATATTTTCTAAATATAGTATTTGCAACCACTAGGCTTGGAGGGAGCTAATTATATAGGTTAGACTTTTAAACAAATATGCACTTAATAAATAATGTTTTTATTTTTATTAATGGAACAACCAAAGTTAGGTCAACGTTTATTGGTAGAAATGCACTTCCAGCCAATCTAAAGAATAGTTTATCTTAGTCTTAATGTATAAATATAATTCTACAATAACAAAAGGAAATATTTACAGTTTGTTACATTTTTAAAAAAAAACAGTTCTGGCATGGATAAATATTACATACTTTTTTTTACATTTTGAACTTCTCTAAATGTATTCATCATTTGATTTTCTATAGTGTATCAAAAATTGTTTGTAAGATACAATTTCTCCCAGCAATTACACTATTTTATTATATATTTTAGGACTTTGAAAATGTCTACCTGATCAAAAATATAACAAACATAATTTATAGCAAGTTACAATAAATAATTACCATTTGAATAATAACAGTAATTTTTTTTTAATTAATTTGTCTGAACACTAGCGACTCAAAAAAAACTAAAATTTTTGAAGTAAATTAACTTAGTTGATAACCTGAACAATAAAATACTATTTTTAACATAAATAGGAAAGACTTTTAAGATATATATATATATTTTATTCCATCTTGCTCAATAACAATATATTGATGTTTTTTATTGATTTTTTTGCCAATGAAGGCTACTCATAAAATTATGACAATATTTGCGTACAAACTTTTCTCTTTTGACATAATTTTTTTTTGCATTGAATAGTTGTTACTTTTACATATAGTGAATGAATTTGTTTTATTAAAAGAAATACTCTTAAGGCTGCCAATTATAAAACACTTCACATTAAACACCTGCGGGCTATGTGTATACAGTTACTGAGGAGATGGCACAACAAGTGATGGTGTGGCCAGCCCAATGATCCCCCCAACCACCTCAAGCTTTTTCTAACCTTAGAATTAGATGGACCTGGTATTACAACTTACAGACCTAAGCAAGAAAACAAACAAACAATGCAATGCAAATTAGCTGTGTTACAAATTCATAGCACGGTGGTCTTACTGCAGAGATTTGGATAGATGTTCAAAAGGTCACAGGTCCACCACCTGTATAAAAATTCAAAAAATTCCTACCAGGATCAAGAGGGTGTTTATCATACTCTGATATCATTTTGGGTGAAAATTAAAGAATAGCAAACATTATCCTGGCAACAAGATCAGGTTATGCACCAGTGGACTAGAAGGGAGAATTTCACTTCATTTAGTACATACAAAATATCAATGTCTATTGAAATGGGGTATGGTGGCCTAGTGGAAAAGCGGTCGGTTGGCGTTCCAATTGTCCCAGGTTCCAATCCTGGTGAAGGTTAGGAACTGTTTCTTGGAGGATGTTTTATTCAAGTCTACCCAGCTCTGAAGGCTACCTGACCTTTAGGTGGGGATAAGTAAGACAGCTGGGCATTGAGCTGGCCACACAATCCCCTTGTATGCATTGGCCACAGAAACTTATGAACACTACTTCACTTGACCTATTGATCTATTTCATCCGAAAGGGACACTTGATTCCTTTTTTTCTTTACACTTTAATGTGTATTCAACCCTTCAATGTCAATGTTATCATTATCAAATGCGTTAGCTAGAAGCTTTAAGGTTTTTATTCTGAGGGCATAAATCTCCTTATGCTGCTCAACTATTGACAATAGCATTAAAAAAAAAACAACTACATCACTTCTTATCATTAAAATAATTGTTATAATACACTGGTATTGTAGATGAACAATAAAAGAAAAAATGTCACAAAATTATTACAACCAGTACATTAAGACATGGAACAAAAAAGTACCCCTGTAGAATCATAAACTGTTCTAGTAATGATATAGTTTCAGCTTGATTAAAATATTTCGCCCAATGATGTTACAACCAGATACAAATTTTTCTTAAATGCTTATACGAAATTCCCAAGGATCCTGAATGCTGGCCAGACAATGCCCCCTTGTATTCTGTAACCATGGAAACTGATGAAGGCTGTTTCAATTAACCAACGTGGCATGAAATGGACACTTATGTTTCCATCAAAGAAAGTAAATTCATCACCACTGTGATAAAAAAGCCAAAAGTAAGATAATATAAATAATGATATTTCAGACATATTGTTACCTTGCACAGCAATATATGAGTCAAAAGTTTTGTTTTTTCTTGTTTTCTTATAATGTTTTGTTGAGTGATTCAGCAATGTTCATTGGATTCAAATGATACTAAAAATTAAATTAAATACATTCATACAAATACAAGTCAATGTTTAAATATACAAGTCAATGTTTAAATAAATGTATTATTATTATTGGCTCATATAAACAGAGTATGATTTTTATTTTACAATCCGTTTGCCCCCATTGCCCAGCCCAACATACAAACAAGGCAAAAACAAATTCAAAGTAATTTGTTAAAATTGTTAAATTAAGTTAAAATGACAACCCTGAGAGAATAACATTAGCATGAATTCAGTAGAACCACTGACAGTAGAAACATTGGAAGTAGACAACCTGGTGCAGCAGTGCTACTGGCAGGAAGTAGTTCAGGGCAGTTCTGTCCTGAATGCTGCACTGTATAGTGCAACCCTGGATGATATAATATTGTTAATGACTCAGACAGCAATGTGCATAGGCCACAATGGGAAACCAAAAAATAGAACTTCGCTATCCCTCATGAAGGCAATCAAACAAACAGTCTAACTCAACACCAGGATTTCATTTCTCCACTCCAGTGAATTGTGGTATAGAGAATATATATATATACACACATCTATCCAGGGATATATTATTTTGTTAAGGGGGAGGGGGGGGGGTTTACTAGAAACGGAATAAGATAGTAAAACAATACCATGTATTTAATCATCATAAATAAAACAATACTTTTTAAAATATGATTTTATGTACCCTTTCCTTAGATTTATCCCATGGGCTGATTGTCTGTAAACAAAAGGTAGCTTATAAAAAATTTAAATTACGTGCATGGCCAAAATCTACTGCAAGCTTGCCGGGGTTGGTCAGGTGGCAGGGCGAGAATCCCAGGTCGTCTAGTTGATAGTTCGAAGCGCTAACCTTAGGACCAGCCTGTTTATATTTAACACCCTAGTCATTCTACTTTGGACATCACTTGAAATAATTGAGTGTTGGCTTTTTTTTTTAGCCAGTAAATATGGTGCTCATCACCAAAAGCAATGGGGAAATAGATATAAGTATGTGAAACAAGAACCCTAACCCTTACAGGTTAACCAAGGACCATGTCATGGAATCATATCCATGACTATGAATTCAAGAAGAAAATATTTACAGATGAGTTAAAAGCAATAGACTTTATACTACAGCATACACTTTGGACACGAATTGACATATTTACTGCATTGACAAGAATCAAGTTTGTTGTAGTATTTAGTGGGTCAGTATTTGAAGACAGGCCTTAATGAAACAACAAAATCACAGTTGAACTCAGGTTAAAATCTAGGTAATCTACGAGGGAAACACTCAGACGCCACTTGAATATCACAGATCTAAAAAATGACCATATTATTTAAGACACTGAGATTGAACTAACAGCCCATTCTGACCAGTTAACAAATGTAACTATTGTAACCAGACAATAACCAAATACAAAAAACTCTCCTTCTGAAACTTTCAAACATTGAAGCAGTATCACCTTAAACAGTAGTATTAAGCACATGATATTCTGTTCTCGAAAATCCACAGATGATGGTTCCGGTTGCACTACAGTCTAAAATCTCCAAATATCTTCTACATTAGGCTCAGAAAAATGATATTGCAGTAAAAAAGCATTAGTCGGGCGTCTCTATAGACATCACAGGTATGGAGGACCTCGGCTGATCAGACGACACCTCTTTGCCTTTAGTTCTGACCTTGACATCGACGGAATCACCTACGTTTTCTGGCTCAGGCGCCTGTGGCTGGACGTCCTGATCGTTACTCTGAATGGAGTAAGAAATATTGCCATACTCCTGGAGGCACGGGCAAAGGCCCAGGACAAACTGGCAAAAATCTTTCCTGATGCCGAACCACCCTGCAGAGAAAATCAATAGTTTTAAAAACAGTAACATTAAAAAATTTTTAATTAATTACTTCAAAGCCGTTAAATAAAAAAAACATGTTTAGACTAAAGATCTGAATGGTCTAAAACAAAACGAACTAGTGGAATTTATCTGACACATAATGATGTTACTAGTGGAATTTATCTGACACATAATGATGTTACTAGTGGAATTTATCTGACACATAATGATGTACTGATGTTATTTTATTTTGAAATAACAACAAAATAAATCTTAACTAAACTTTATACAAATGTTTTTTCCTATCACATGATACAGATATCATCTCCTACCAAGCTCATCCCCAGATGGCAGAGAGGGGAATGAAAGGGTTAGCAGTGAATACTGAATAAACAGTCGTGGACCAACTGGTTTGCTGTCATGGAGGGTGAGGTGGGGTACCTCATGGTAAGAATACTCTTTACAAAAATGCCTTATAAATCCAAGGAAATGACTGCAAAAAGAGAACAAAGAGCGCTCTAACTCTAAACCTGGACAGGTGAGGCCATTAGCTAGGGATAGCAGTCATCTAGGAGAAAAAAAAACTCAATAATAAATCAACTGCAGCCTTGCAGATGGTCTTGGCTGATCATAGGCTATGGAAGCACATCCAGAAAAAAAAAACTGCAGGCTGAAGCCGGAGGCAGTGGGCCTTAATGGCGAAAAACATACCGCCATGAGAGTCGCAATTTAAGAACGAAGAAAAAGACATGATAGAGGGCTAAGCTCATATTAAAAACAAAAGCAATAATAATTCTCTTTTTTACTACAAAATTCTTTAAAAGCATTGGAAATAGCTACATCCACGGGGGTTTACTAATCCCCAAAAGGAAGAGAGCTTGTTAATACTTTCAGTGTTCTTTCACAGTGAATGACATCAAGATTTCTTTTCCCATAATTACCAAGCAGCCAATAGAAATGCTAGCACCACAAGCATGAACTGTTTTATCAACCAATCACGGCGTTGGCTAAGGTTTGAACTCCCCTGAGTTCATTAGAGAGTTCCAACCAGACAATTCTAGTAAAGTAAGTAAAGTGCCCGTCGGTCCGAGTTGATCCGTAGGTCCGATGAAGCAGCGTTCACCAGTTAGTTTCTGTGGCCACGGCATACTAGGTGATTGTGTGGCCAGCACTATGCACAGCCGCCTTTACTTTACCCCGACTAAGGTCAGGTACCCATCAGAGCTGGGTAGACTCAGGACACCCTCCAGACCCGGGAAAAAATCCTAGCCTGCACCAGGATTCAAACCCGGGACCTTCGGCTCGCCAGTCGCACGTGCTGCCGCTCGGCTACCGTGCCCCCCTGACAATTCTAAGTCAGTGTTAAAGATTTTTCTGCCTCATTTAGTAGTCATTATTTTTTGTACGAAATGCTGTCACCTGTTACTTTAATAATAGTAAAGTATCCTGTCTGACCAAATTGATCCGTAGGGCCTGTGAAGCAGCGTTCACCAGTTTCTGTGTCCACGACATACTAGGTGATTGTGTGGCCAGCACTATGCACAGCCGCCTTTACTTTACCCCGACTAATGTAAGGTACCCATTAGACCTGGGTAGACTCAGGTGCACCCTCTAGACCAGGGAAAAGATTCTAGCCTGCACCAAGATCCAAACCCAGGACCATCAGTACGCCAGCCAAACGCACTGCCCCTCAACCACCGTGGCCCCTACCTGTTACTTTAGAATGACCTACATATTATTCCATTTGTGTCAAATGTTCCCATTTTGTGTATATACTTACAGCAGTTGCCTCCCTTGGCCCCAAATGTATATACTTACAGCCATTGCCTCCCTTGGCCCCAAATGTATATACTTACAGCAGTTGCCTCCCTTGGCCCCAAATGTATATACTTACAGCAGTTGCCTCCCTTGGCCCCAAATGTGAGACAGATCAGCGAGACCAGTGAGATGATCAAAGGGACAGAAACTGTGATGAAACTAAAGTCATTGATGTGGTCAAGACGATTGGCCAGCAGTATCTGTGGGCAAAAGCTAAAAGCTGTAAGACACAATGATTTCCTCATGCTCAGGGCATATCTTTATATTAGCCACAAATGTTCACTATGATATATAAAAAAAAAAAAACAGTCTGTCAATAAAAAATTTCTTACATCATTCTAAAGTCAGATTGATGAAGGACACCTTTAGAAACTTTATTAATTACACTGTGTATAGTACACAAGATTTTGATTCAACCAGTTCAAAAGAAAGCATAGAACAATGTATAAGTTAATTAACACATCCCCATCGGACCAATTGAAGCTACTGGGCCTTTGATGCAGCTTTCACCAGGATTCAAACACAGGACCATTGGTAAGTTAGACAGGCCTGAAGCAGCTAGGCCACAGTGCCCAATATATAATTATGTAGTGGTTGTTTTTTTTTGTATTTGAGACTTATTCAGCATCATTTGAAAGTGGAACAAAATAATAGAAAACATCAAAAACAGGCCAGTAGATTTTAATTATTTTTAGGGGAAAGCTATATTGCCTAAGACATTTGACTTGTCTGCATGTCTCAATATTCAAAAGTAAATTATACGCCCACATATAGTTATAAAGAGAAACATTTTAAAACTGTATACTTCAATATATAACAATTTTTTTATTACACAATGCGAAATTGATACGTTTTGCCAAAGTCCTAACAACTGCTATTGTTGTGAGTAATAGCATGACAGGAGACAGGATATGTGAGGTTGGAAGTGTAAAGGTGAGATTATGAAGATAATAATCTTTGCACATGACAGCAATACTCTGGAGTCGCCGCTACTAAGCGTACTCAGATGTGGCAAATAGTACTTTCAAATACTCGGATTATGTACTCTGGTCGTCTACTCATCTAGGCCCCAATCACTTTTCCAGACTTTTTTTTTTACCTCAAACACAAGCAGTGGAATGACTAGAAAAGAGTAGCCAATGGCGGTGGACACGTTGCCACGTCGCTGCTCACTCAATATGTCTGGGGAGCGTAGCAAGATGATAGCCAGGGCAACAGCGTACAGGACACCAATCATCGCAACACACATGATGATCCATATTGGTATAAACACAATCTAGAAGTGATTGAATAAAAAAAGACTCAAGTCAAGTATGCCTCAAAAGACATGGTAATTTATTACTGAAAATAATTTTAAAAATAGATTTTTTTAATGTAAATATTTATTAACAGCACAATGCTCACTGACTATTATTAGAAAACTATAAAAACTTTAATCTTCAGACTATACCTAAATTATGTAAAAAAAAATTTACCAAAAATTGCACAAGCTACTGAGAAAAACAAATCACAAGGAAAATGAGTAACAGGTTTTTCATGTAAAAGAATTCTCGATAATTTCAATATAGTTAGACAAAAATGATTCGATGCTGAAATTAAATCTAACCCAGTTAGAAAAAAAATGACTTGGTGAAATATTTCTAAAAGTAAATAAATATAGCAACAATAACGTGAAGTAAGTGATAAACTTTATCCCCTTATATTATTTTCTTGAAATGCTAATTATCTGGGTGGATCATTTTTTAAAACAACAAGGCCAAAAAATATAACAAGAGCATAACAATATAGCTTTTTGCTTTTTTTTTTATTTGCTATCACTCAATAGATTCAAACATGCATATCATGAGACACTAATTAAGTAGTGGAATGAGAATTATGTACTCACAACCCAGCTCCATACAATGATACTGTCAAATCTCAAAGCTAAGAAAATAAACTGCAAAATATTCACAGAACAGAAGAGCTCCAACTGAAAAAAAGGAAAAGTAATTTTAACTCAATTAACCCTTCCCGTACCGACCTACTTCTATCTATGCTGCCTTCAGTTCCGCTATATACGCGCCCGGGACTGTAAGGGTTAACTTGTGGTAAACAAATCTACAAGTCAAAATTACAATGTTCAATGCAGCTTTTAATTTTAAACCAACCTTTAAAGTTTTGTTGCCCCCGCCAAACAATGTTTGTTTCAGTGGAGCAAGATCAAATACTTGTAATCAGAATAGGATCGAATTGTTATGTGTTATGATGGAAAACCCAAAGAGTGGCCTTTAACCTAACAAACAGTATGATAGTGTGTTGAGCGGCAGTTAAAAATTAGGACTTTTCTCAGCACACTTTATTTGACTATAAAGCTACTTTTTTAAAAAAAGTCAGACCCCCCTCAAATATGACATCACAAAATCTGCACCCCCCCCCCCCCCCCTAAAAGACATCTTTCTAAAAATGCAAATTTACAGGTTCCAAATTACTTTTACTTGTCATCGTTTTGTAATTAATGAATTATGTATTACACGAAAGAAAAATTGAAAGTATAATTATAACAATAATTTAATATCATGTGCACAAAAATAAATGCTTTAGTACAGTGGTTCCCAATCTTTTTTAGGCCGCGACCCCTTAATACAGTTTCTCATGCTTTGGGGCCCCTCCCCCCCCCCAAAAAAAAAGGCATTTTATTGCTACTTTATTACTGCAATTTGCTACTGTTATGAATTGTAATTTAAATATGTGATATGCAGTATATACCTCACATGACCTGTCATTCTTGACACACCAAATACAGGCACCTATACAAAAGACAGACAGGATGAAGAGCGGAATGAAGACTATCAGCCAGTTGTGACCATCGGACTCCAGGTTGATGACCATAAGAAGCTCAAACATGAGGAGAGCCAAATGTTCTCCACAGGACACTATCATTGCTTTGTACTGGTTGACACTACTGGTCTCCTGCCTAGAAAACAATAACACCAGAATTTTTATTTTAAACCACTTGGCAAAGAAAATATATTTTGTTATCACCAATGATTTTTCTACATTTTTAAAAGAATGTTTAAAAAAAAAAAGCTACACTTAGTAATGTAAAAAGTGAAAAAGTATTGAACAATTAGTCTTAATTAATTTCCATGTGATCCTAATATTGGTCTGTTAACAAAAAGAATAACATTAAAAACACTAAAAGAAACATAAAAATATTTGAAATAATGCTATTTATAAATAACATTATGCATTTCATAAGTATCAGAAAAATAAATCAAGTTGTATAATAACAATTTAATAACTAAAACCCCATAAATATTCTATTTGACCTAAAATTTATCAAAATATAATTTAATGTTTTATTTGATATATAATTTGTGCACAATAGAAAAAAGACATAAAAGTTAAAAAGGTTCAAATTAAAGAGGGGTAGGTTTAAAAACTGACTCATTAAAAGATGGTCAAGTCATAATGTAAACTGGCTACTTAGGGAATGTTTAGGCCTATTCCATTTTAGAATCTAAACAGAAATATTGATCATCAAACAGAAATACAGAGAGAAAAAATTACTATCACCTGTACTGGGGATTCCTTAACCAAACCGAACTGCCGATGAACGCACCAACCAAAACCAGCATTTTCCATATCCAGATGGGAAAGAAAACAAACCAGTAGCTCCATTCAATGCTTCGGTCCAGTCGCAGAGAGAAGAGTATTGTGAAAACCAACAGGCATGTAAAAACTACAAATTTGCTGTAGAGATTACAAGATAGGAAACAAAGAACTATTAGAAAGAAATACAATTATAATAAAAGTTTTTTTGGAGTAAGTGTTTTCATTGACCTAGATATCAGTTTATATTTTTTTAGATGTCTTTTTATAAATTGTTAGTTTTTTTGTGAGTGAATAACTTTTTATTTTGGTAATTGATAGCCTAATGATAAAGAACACTCATTGTACTCAAGGCAAATTTACATAGGCCAAGGCCTATTTTTTTTTTTTGGGGTGGAGAAGCAATATGACAATATTGGCTACTCTTTTCTTGTCATTCCATTGCTTGTGTCTGAGGTAAAAATAAAGTCTGGAAAAGTGATTAGGGCATCGTAGATGAGTAGACGACCACAGTACTGAATCCGAGTATTTGGAAGACTCTTACTCTTATCTTAAAATTTATATAATAAAAAGTTAAACTTGTAAGTTGTATCAAACAGCTTTAACAATTTAAAAAGTTAAACTAGTTTAACTCATTATGCCTCTTTATTATGCAGGCTTACCTTGGATTGAAGTCTTGAAAGAAATTTTTTAGATTCATCTTGTAGCCTACTCAGCTGAACAGGGAAGATGTTTCACACATTCAAACTGTCATCATTGCAAAGACCTTTTGTTTGCCCTTTATTAAATAGAAATTCAAAAGTGTTGTGAATTGTTTCTAGACACTTATATCTTTAAACGTTTATCATTAGCTCAATAATTTGGGATGAAGATACAAAAATTACTTTGCTCTATCTCTATCAATTTGTGTTGTAAGTATAGTAAAAAAAAAAAAGAGTAGGCTATTCCCAGCAGTAAATGCTCACATTCAGTAGATCTTGTTTTGGCATTTAATATAATGATATTGATAATAATATTCAAATAAAACCTGATTGATGTAGGCCTAATTATATTATAATTGTAACTAAAATTTAACGATTGTGTAGGTCTATTTAAATGCTATTATTACTTATATATTATTATATTAGAATATTAGGCCTATATATTGAAACAATACTACAAGAGCTATTCAAAACTCTTTAACTTGAGTTAACTGGAGTGCCTAGGCTCTACTCTAGAGTGCAGACTATGGCTAGGGATAATAGATATGTGAAGCTACCCCCACAAACTGGTATGGATGTTTGCAAAATATTTTTCACTACTAGATTGTCTAGACTAGATGTTGAAAAATAAAGTGACAAAAAAGGAGGCAAAGAGCCCTAGGACTGGCTAGGACTAAACCTACTACTACTCCTAGTCTAGAGTGAGATTAGGCCTAGAGGATTAGAGTCTAGAATCTAGTGTTTTTCGTTTTGGGATATCGATTGTCATTGTTTATTTATTATTTATTAGTTTATAATAATATTTATGAAAAATAGTAAAATAGGCTAAGTTTACTAAGTCTAAGTAGGGCCTATTTATTAATATTAGAGTCAATTAGACTAGATCTATAATCTATATTTCTATATTAAAATCTAGTCTAGACTAGACTATATACTATATAGCCTACTATATAAGTATATACTATATACTATATAAAAATATATTAAATATTTTATAATTTATAAGTATAAGTGTATAAGTATTGAATACCTTAATAAATTAATTAATTGGTCACATACAAAATAATATAGTCTTTCTTGAACAATTGCCAAATATTACCAGTAGGCTAAGTGAGTATAGATAAATTTTACATTCATAGCTTACAATTGGCAACATATCCAACAGAACTTAAGTACGTAAGTAAAATCATTGCAAGACTAAAACAATAACAAAGACAAGGGAAGGAAGTAGATTGCAAAGGAACTTTTTTATTGTTCGCATTTTAACTATGTTTTAATTAAGAAAATATTATTGCTTTACAAAAAGAGAATTCAATTTAAGATAAGCTTACAGATACTTAGGCCTATATTGATTATACCATTTTTAATTGATCTGTATCGTTTGTTATTGTTGCTTTTTTAATAAATGTATTTTATACAACACAAAAATATATAAGATAATAGATAAGAAATAATAGATACAGGCATACTTATATAAAGGCAAAATATAGGAAAAATAGGGGATGCAATAATATTTTTTAGTGTGTAGGCCTAGTCTAGGTAGACGAAGTGTCTGGTAGACGAAATGCCCGGTAGACGAAATGTTGCGGCAGACGAAGTGTCTGGTAGAAAATTTGTCGCCGTAGACGAAGTGTCTGGTAGACGAACAGTCTTCTTCTTCATTGTAGGGGCCTACTGTGGACCCCGTTAAACCCGAGGAAAAAGTCTACATTTTAGGTTGATTTGATTACGAATGGTCTGGATAAAAAAAAAGTGGGCATTTACTAAGCCTACTTAAAAATATTTTGTAGCATACAAACAAGAGTTATAAATAGACGACAGAGTTTCAATGGAGGTATTTAGTCCAATTTTTCAGATATGATTTTTTTCAGATATTTTTCAGCCGTCACAGAGGGGGTAGTGCTGGAGGCTTAGGCTATTGGTCCAGTGTGTTCCATACAAAAAATAGAAAAGCCTATTCCTAAACGTCGGTGCGTGCGTGTGAAACACGCAGTTTGAGCTGATGACCTCTGGTAAAGCGGGACCCTTGTTGCAGGCCCCACGAGAGGGGGCTACAGCCGGTACCCCGTACCGGGGCCCATAAGAGTTTAGAAGGCCCATGAATATTAAAATCTAAAATTAAATTGGCAATAGCACAAGTATTTTTTAATTTTTGCTATTAAGCTAAGAGGAGATGCCCCAAAACCTCCTACAATATCACGTGGCGCAGGCAAAGCTAGTTAGTCGATCCCTTTACACTTTAATGATTTCCTGTTAAAGGTATCATAATTTTAGACAAATGTATTGACGATTTAAAACACATTTTTGTGTGTCATTTAACAAAATATATTTTAGAAAGAGTCTTTACAAAAAAAATTATGTGTCAACAGTATTGCCACAGCAGATCTAACGTTACCTTACATTTGACTACACAACATACATTACTGGTGAATATTTACAACTGACAACTGAGTAACACCAATAGTCAAATCACTAAAACTAGAAACACTAGAGGACAGAAGGACAACGAGTAAAGTAGTAATAATACATAAGGCATTAAACTCTAATTTAAAAATACAACACAGAAAAATATGTTACGATGTTCGGATAAACATAAGGATAAAGACACTTTCTATATCCCTATTAGAACTTATACGATAACAAACGAACACAAGTACTTTTTCATCCCGAGTGGCATCCGGGCATGGAATGTGTTGCCTGAACAAACCAGGAAAACACGTTACTTCTCATTTTAAACACTAATAGAAATGCAGGACTAGATTCAAACCATGGACGTGCGTAGGGCGCAATAAATTCAATAATCTTCTTTATAGAAGGACCTTATGTAATGAATAAGATAATAGGTAGGCCTACATTGCTCAGACATGGTAAACGCCACATACATTATATTATAACCATACATTATCGGCAGTTTTTGGGTCTATGTCATCGATCAAATCATATACCGGGTATACAACTTATCCCTTGTTGGCCACTAATGAACCGTTTCTTAGCATCACTGGGTTTTTTAAGCTTCGATCATGTGGCTGACCTATACTATTAAAAATGCACCTATCTGGGTAACGGTGTGAACTCTATCAAGGATTTTTTTATTTTAACCAAAAAATATTAATCATCAATCATCAGTGAGAGTCACTTTTCCCATTTTACACATCTTTGTAATATTATTTGCAGGATCAATACTGAAGCGGATGAACAATTACAATAATTTAAACTAAGAACTATGTACTTAATTAAAGTATTTTTTAATAGACCTTTGAGGCTGTCTTTGAAATAATTACACTCACAAATTGGTCCACAGACCTTTTAAAAAAGATTCCTGATTTTTCAAACGTATGTAATATAAATCACGGGTCGGCAACTTTTGCATACAGAGTGCCAAAAAAGGATTTCTAAATCATTCAACGTGGGCAAGCCTTGAAGTCAAACTGCTCCATTATACTTAAACAAAATACTTTTTATATGACAATTATTTTTTTAACTCCGTAGCAAGACCAAGGCCAAAAGCAAAAGAGATTATTTATAGAGAAAATCGTTAAGGCGTTTTATATTAATACAAAATTAACGTGTTTGAGATTTTCATCCTTTTTATTTGCATTTCTATTAAATTTACAATACTTTATTAGTAAGCTTTCACATTTATGGTAGCCTAATTGTTGTCTAATCATTTGGTAGTCAAGATGAGGATCTAACACTTGCAAATGTTAATTATAATTTGACTCGAAGAGTAATTTTTGTCAATAAAGTTAAACTGAATAGATACGTAGTAATCATACAATCTGGGTAGTTAATGTAATGTTTGAAAGTATACATAGGCCTTAAAAATTCTTTAGTCTTTTGATATTTATATAATTTTCAAAAACTATTGACAGTTAGATCATGTCAAAGTTTAAAATTGCAAATTGCAAGCTATTTTTTTTAAAAGAAAAAAAGAAACATATTAGATATATTAGCTCAAACCAAACGGGTTAATTATCTACCTTTATTTCAAAAATTTTTTTTTTTTTAAGTTTCCACATTTGAGTCAATAGTGATGGCAAAAAAAGTTATGTTTGTAAATGCAACTCACTGAAATGTATCGCTATGTCATTCAGAAACAGCGGCTTCCACAGTCAGTTTTCCTCATTCAGAACCGCAAAATATTGTCTTATTAAAAAAAAACATCTTGGAGGTCTCTCGCGTGCGCTGGAAAACCGCTCTGCGTGCCAAGTTTGGCACGCGTGCCATAGGTTGCCGACCATTGATATGAATAAATCATCTACATATGACTAGTGCTAGAAAAAAAGTGTGGTGGGGGGGGGGGGGGCAGAAAAGATCTCGTACCGGCATCTTTTTTTTCATTCGAGGGCCCAGCCTTGTTGTATAAGACCAGACAACTGATCTACCTATAAAAGGAATGGATTAGGCACGGAAGTAGCGTTCTTGAAGCCAAACAAAGATAATAGACCTTCACGACTTTCACTCAATTATCTATAAAATTATATTTCCTAAACAGTGACCTGTAAATACATTTCCAATAAATTTGATTTCCGTTTTATCGTAGAGATTTGTTGTAGTTATAGTTGGTTAATTCCTATAACTCGCTATATGGATAAGTGAATTGTGTTGTAGTTATAGGTGGTTAATTCCTATAACTCGCTTATATGGATAAGTGAATTGTGTGAATGGTGTAATCAATTCTAACATCAATTTGCGCATACAAATTTAATATGGTGGCGTTATCCATATTTTTTTTATAGATCAGTGGACCTGACTGTGTGGACATTTCCACGTTGACATTCATGATCTTGTACATCATGGTGACTTTGTATTGTCTACCGCTCTGTGGTGCTGTATATAGGGGCTCAAGATGGAGTTTGGCCACCAAAACAGAGGTGCTTGTTTTGAGGCCGTAGTAGTGTAGGAAATGACGTGATGCACGTCGTTGGCTCACATCCAATGTGGATAGCAGGTGTTGTTTTCTGTCGCAGTAAACGAGTCTCTGGTAGACATAATGTCGCGGTAGACGAAGTAGCCTATCAGGTAGACGAAATGTCGCGGTAGACGAAATGTCGCGGTAGACGAAGTATCTGGTAAACAAAATGTCGTGGTAGACGAAGTATCAGGTAGACGAAATGTCGCGGTAGACCAAAAATCAGGTAGACGAAATGTCGCGATAGACGAAGTATCTGGTAGACAAAATGTCGCGGTAGACGAATTATCGGGTAGACGAAATGTCGCGGTAGACGAAATGTCGCGGTAGACGAAGTATCTGGTAGACAAAATGTCGCGGTTAACGAAGTATCAGGTAGACGAAATGTCGCGGTAGACGAAATGTCGCGGCAGACGAAGTATCTGGTAAACAAAATGTCGCGGTAGACGAAGTATCATGAAGACGAAATGTCGCGGTAGACGAAATGTCGCGGTAGACGAAGTATCCGGTAAACAAAATGTCGCGGTAGACGAAGTATCAGGTAGACGAAATGTCGCGGTAGACGAAGTATCAGGTAGACGAAATGTCGTGGTAGACGAAATGTCGCGGTAGAAGAAATATCTGGTAGACGAAATGTCGCGGTAGACGAAATATCTGGTAGACAAAATGTCGCGGTAGACGAAGCATCAGGTAGACGAAATGTCGTGGTAGACGAAATATTATTGCGGTAGACGAAATATCTGGTAGACGAAATGTCGCGGTAGACGAAATTTTGCGGTAGACGAGGTATCTGGTAGACAAAATGTCGCAAAAGACGAAGTATCAAGTAGACGAAATGTTGCGGTAGACGAGGTATCAGATAGACGAAATGTCGCGGAAGACGAAGTATCAGGTAGAGGAAAGGTCGCGTAAACAAAGTATCTGGTAGACAAAATGTCGCGGTAGACGAAATGTCGCGGTAGACGAAGTATCTGGTAGACGAGATGTCGCGGTAGACGAAGTGTCTGGTAGGCAGGACACTCTGCAAGCACGGGACTAAGGAACCAGAAGAATCGGTCGGTATCTTAGAGACCTTTCAAAAACGGTTAATAATTGAACAAAAATTAAATGATTCAAATAAAACACTCGATGCGTTCTCCTTTGGCCTCACTTTTGTCCATGTTCTATCACGGTAGACAAAATGTATGGTAGACAAAACCAAACCAATGGACTGGATAAATTAAAGGAAGGCCTTGTGTCCTTTTACCACCAACAAGTCGTGATTTTAGGGGCCTACCTCATTTCTTACACATTTCAATTGTAATTCTTCATTGATTGTTGTAGTAATAGATCAAGGTTAATACATAAAGATCTTTGAATGACTTTAACGTCACAATTATACAGTAGTAAGTCAATAGTTGAACAGTTGATTAATTATAAATTATGTGTCTCTTAACAGGCAAAGCTAAAGATTACCTTTTTAAAAAAAAAATATTTTAATATTAATTTTGAATTATTTTAAAATTAAATAGCAGAGGTATTCAAATTATTTCAAGTACGTTTGAACCTCCCTCTTGGCATTTATCGCCCCCCCCTTCCGCCCAATCACCCCCGGGAACGTCAGCGCCCACCAGGATCTTCTCACCGCCCCCAGGGGGCTATGCTTTAGACTCGAGACAAAAGAGGCCGAGATACAAGGTTCAATGGTCGCCGTCTTTGTATTATCTACTTGTCAGGGCAAGACACTGGTGTAGACACGGTGTAGTAGAAGTATTACGAACACGTTTTTACCAGGTGGTAGGGGGGAGGGGAGGGTTAACAAACCTAACCGAACTTATTGTTTGTATAGTAAACACAATTCCACGCTTGAGAGCGGAAAAACGTCGGGTGCGTTATCACATCTTCAGAACGGTCGCGGACAAAAGAGGGCTCTTTTGGCTACTTCCTCCCCATCATCTCCATCCATCTTGTGGATGCTTATGAAAGAGAAAGGTTGAGTGGAAAGGATTAGTAACTGAGAAAATGGTACTCGTATTAACAAGAATTTTTCTTTTTACATTCGGATCCCTATAGGAAATTGATACTTTACATTTTTAGCCCCAAAAAATGTCCAAAATGTTAAAGAATGCGTCGGAAACGAGCTGGGTATAAGCTTATAATCATCGTCCATCCACCAAACTCAGCCAGCTATTGAAAGCGAGTAACTATTTGACATTTAGATGTTAGATAAGGTGGCAACGCTTTATAGAATAAAGCTTGTTTAAGCTCGTCCACAATGAGACGTAAAAAGGTGCTTGGTGTCCATGTGTTCGGTCGAATGAATGTCCGTTAGCCTTACCGTCAAAACGTGATGGTCAGAGGTGGAAGTTAAATATGACATATACCATTCTTTGATGTAATGTACTCTTTTGTCATTCGTGCATTTAATTGCTCAGCTCCATTTCCGCCACCTTTCTTCCATGAGTTAAGTTGTCAAACCCATGCCAACCCATTCGCCATATTATATACTTATTATCCTAAAAATAGCCAGATTTACTTCTAAGCTAACTAGTTAAAAGCTTAGGAATTCAAAACACTGGTGGCCTCTAGCCGAGGTGTCTTCTTTTATTAAAAAAAAAACTTAACAAATATTTTAAAGTAGAAAGTAAACATTTGTCAAAGTTTGGGTTGCTACAAAATAAATTGATTTAGGGCCTAATCAAAGACTATAATAAGATGGACCGCTTGCTCTATTTTTATAGCTTAAGTGGTGTTTTTTCCTTGCGCAGCCAATAACACTGTACTAAATGACTCCTATAAAATTGCCCAAAGACTTCCGCTGTATACTACTTTCGATTTTAATCTTAATTTCCCTGTGATAAAATCATTTAGAATGACTAAACCGGAAGTCTAGAGGACCGGGTGCGATCGGACGTTCCGAAACAGAGTAGGCTATTTCAAGTTATCAAATAGCAGAAATATTAGAGCAAGCGGTCCATCTTATTATAGTCTTTGATTTAATGCAGGTCCCAGTACACAAGCTCCGTTCTATTAGGTAGGCTACTAGTTATTGGCATTTGTATTGGTCTTGGTCTTCGATCTTCACCCTATTGTGTTATTGTTTTAGTAAATCACAAAGATGTATTCGAATGAACTAGTGAGGAATTATATGGTTGTTAAATGCAACGTTTGTAGTTCATTTAAATATAACTATAGCCTAATAAGTTTATTTATATAGAGCTGTCGATAGCCAACAAACATAATGTAAGTTTAGAGCACGTTCAACGCTAAGTAGCAAATCCGTATATCTTCGAAATTATTCCATTAATGTATAGATACGTTTTCCGAACTTTAAATATATATATTTTTTTTTGTAGTCAAAACTAGATCTATACTTGCGATAATTTATAACATGACATATTGATTTAAAAACAACAACAATGTGTTATTGTTATTTTTTTTATTTTTTTATTATCTCTAATTCTATCATTACAATATCATTGTTTGTCTTTTGAATTGTTTCAATTAACTCTGTCTCCCCGTTTGTCTGTACTCGTGAATCGAGGGGGATTGAAGAAGTGTACAAGTCCAGGTCCACATCACATCTAAATCTGGCATAGATAATTTTGTTACGTCCACAATCCCCTTGTGGCCAGAGCTGTGTAGATCTTGCTGATAATTCTCGTTAGTCCTAGGGGAGACTTTAATTATTAGTATTTATGTTTCAGTATTACACGAACTCTTCTTATAGTCCTGGGCACAAATTCAGTATTTGTATTCCAACATTTCCTTTCTTGTATATTATGGTAGTAGATAAATCTTATAGTAATGTATTCAACACAATAGGATAGTAATTTGACAAGGAAGCTTCAGTGTAACTGTTGTTGATAGTTTATTTCAGGTGGTATGTTCAATATATACAATATATCTATTATGTACAGTTAGAATAAAATAGTGCAAACACAAACGTTCTCAAAGGAACATATTTTGAAACTCTCCGTCTTTCAGACAAAACAAATCATTAAATACTATCCGAGTGGTGCAAGGGATAGACCCATTACCAGTAGGGGTGAAAATCATGGTATCATTACAAAACTCATAACAAAAACGATAGGAACTTCCCCTATTAAATAATGAGTCGTTCCCAGACTCTGAGAATTTGAGATCAACACAGAATCCCAACATTACCTAGAACCTTTAATTTTCCTACTAAACGTCCTAATATGGTGTGTAGTAAGAAAAGAGAGAGAGAGAGAGGAATAAACATTGCGTGTTCCAATTCTTGGAAAAACAATATACATGACAATATGTATTTGGCTTATAAGTGTTATGTGCTCTAAAATTACACATAATACCCCCCCCCCCCCCTACGCCCCAATACTTTAATCGCTAAATGTGAATACGAATTATTTTTTAAAAAAAAGCTTATTTCGCAAAATATTGAAAGGGCATAAACAAACAAGCATAATTTTCCAATTACTTACTATAAAAAAAAAATAGGAACGCAAAAGTTAAAGAAAGAAAAAACAAGGGGAAAAAAGTGCAACATAAGAGAGTTAAGACTTAGACAGTTGACAAGAAGCCGAGTGTAGATGACATCAGAAAACTGAAAAACGATGAGGGAAAACGTGCCTGGAAGCGAGCTGAAATTGAGGCGAATTGGTCTCAAAACGCGAGGACAAGGAAGAGTTCTGGGAAAGATCCGAGATAATCAATATTTGGTGGAGCAATCGTTTCGGCTGTCTGGGGCGTGGGACGATAGAATGGACGACTGTGTTGATTTTCAATAGAAATATGGACAAATTGACTGATTCTAAGTCTTCACGTTTTTTTGAGGACGCATGTTTTTGGTACATTGACAAATGGATGACGAATCGATAAATCTTTTTGGACAAATTTGTGAACACCACTCGAGGCACATTTTATGGCGTGACATATTTATGATTTACACTTCAAAAAAAAGTTTTGATAGCAAACAATTAGTGCGCTAGTCGTAAGTATTTTGTTTAGCTTTTAAAAGTTTGTTAATTGATAACTAAATGACTCACTTGTGACTTGTTACTTACACACATGTGATTTGTAATCTTAATTCGAAATAGTGTTTTGAAAAAAATAAAAAGATGTATACTATTAGGAGTAAAAATGTGCTTGATTTCGCACATTGATACATGCAATGTTTTTTTATCTTCATATTACATTACTCAATTAGGTGTGATCATCAAGTAAGTAAAGTACCCTTTGGACCAAACTGATCATAAGCCAATCATAGGGCTGGTGATGTTTCTGTGGCTACGGCATACGAGGGGATGTGAGGCCAGCACAATGCTCAGCCGCCTATACTTTTCCCCAACAAATTCCAGGTACCCATCATAGTTGGGTAGACTCAGGGACACCCTCAAGTCCCTGGTAAAAATCCTAGCCTCCACCAGGATTCGAGCCCAGATTCTTCGGATCGCGAGTCGAACGCGCTGCGCTAGGCCTACGTGCCCTATCGTGGTCGAGTAGTGAAGTTTTACACTATTATTTTATATAAACATGGGCCCAGGTCCAGCGGGTGACCTATAGTCATAGCCAGATCTCTTTGGAATTGGGAATAAATGTAAAGTCAGCTATGCATTTGGGAAGAAGAATACGACATCACTGACCTAAAGACAGAAAACGTATTTCAGTGGCTCTCAAGTTTGTTAACATATGAGCAGGGCCTTAGAGAGAGAATAAAAGGTGTTGGTGCGAGATCTTATCTGGGCCCTTCTTTCCAACACTAGTTATACCTGGATGATTTTTTGCATCACATACGTTTTGGGAAATCGGGAATCTTTTTAAAAGGTCTGTGGAACATTTTATCAAACTGTCAAAAGTGTTACCATTAGAATGTAATCATATCATTTACAGCATTTACAGGCCTATTAAAAAACTTTAATCAAGTACAGTTTTTTGTTTTCTCTACTTTGTATCCTTAGCAAAATGTTCAAGTACACATTGAAAGAAAACCAAAATTTTTAGGGCCCCCGGCGCCACATGAGATTTAGGTTAAGGTTTCTTCTCAGCTTCAAGGATACATGCATAATTGCCCATTTCATATTTAAATGTCAATATTCATGCGCCCCCTAAACTTTTATGGGCCCCTTGCGGCGAACCGTATGCATCCCCTCTTGTGGGGCCTGCATATGAATAGCAAACTTGCAAAAGTAATCTTTACATCGCAAATAAATCATTTTTTAATTACGTCTCATATAATTTTATGAAACATATTAGAGTACTTTGAACATTGTAAAGGTTAAGCTAGAGATCAACGTACAAGTAAAAACACACATATTCTTGAAGTAAGGATTACCTTTTTTTTTTCTTCAGAAAATTGACTGAGCACCTTTTGAAAGTGGACTATTTGTATAAGCTTACAACTAAATGTAGTATATTTCATGACCAGAAAACTAGTTTGTCTACACATAGATGCAAATATATCTTATTACAAAACTGATTGTTTAAGGTGATTATACAACTTTAGAGTTATCTTATATATTACAGACACTCGATCTATAAAGAAGATTATTGCGTCCTACGCTCATCCGTGCTCCGAGTCTAGTCTTGCATTTTTATTAGTATTTTTAATGATGTTAAGTTACTGGTTTTCATGGTTTGTTTGCTCCAGCCTCCAACATTACATTTCAAGTAACATAAGAATCACGGAGGTTTAAAATTTGTAGAGGAGAGTGCCACAGTTGTATGGGTAGAAAAAAAGAAGAAGATTATTGCGCCCCACGCTTGTCCGTGGCTTGAGTCTAGTGATGCATTGTGATTAGAGTTTTAAATTATGTTAAATGGTTGGTTTTCTTAATTTTTCAGACAACCCATTCAATGCCCCAACAAGAGAGAGATAGAGAAAGAGAGAGAGAGAGAGAGAGAGAGAGAGAGAGAGAGAGAGAGAGACAGAGAGATGGATAACTAGATATGTCTATTCCGTCTCTTCAATCTTGTCTTTGTGATTCATAATCTGGCATAGTTAGTCTTGCTAGATATTTCCGCTTTTCGCCGTGTTTCGCCCAGTTATGGCTTCAATTACCTTCTGTCCCCCATCTTAAAAACATTAAAGGATCTAGCTAGATCAATGGTTTCCAACTCTTCCGTAACCCCTAGAACGCACTTTTCATTCACCGTTACCGCACCACTAGTTCCTAAAATTTGTTTATAAATAGTATCTCAACAATACAATTTAAATAACACCATTAATTCATATCCTTTTCTTTGTTTGTTCGTTGTTTTTTCATAGACTATATTTTAGTCTATGGTTGTTTTTTTTAAAAACGTGAAATGGAACTATTGCCCGCATTAACTTTGCCAAAAGAACAATCATTATTCAAAACTATAAAATAACTTTAAATTTCTTTGCTTTCCACCAAAACCTGTGTTTTATTTCCATACTCCACAGTGATAGTCTGGGTAGGCGAACCAAAGGCTGGGGAACACTTGTCTAATTTTTTTAAAACTATAATTTTATTCTTTGCTAACTTCGCTCATTTTAGTATGCCTAACTTCTACAAAGAAGCTTTATCCAGGGGTCAACGCCGTTTTGTTATTAGCGTACTAAAGTAGGATTTCTAACTTATTTAGCGTGCCAACAGCCTATGAGTTTTACTGCTCTTTCCTTTTAAACGATTATTGAATTGGCTTTTGGGTGGACTTTCGCGTGCCATTTAAAATCGCTCTACGTGCCAAGTCTGGCACGTGTACCGTTGGTTTTCTGACTCCTGGCTTGATTCACTTTTCGTAAAGGCAATTACGGCATTCTTTTTGTTGTTGTAGAAATGCATCCGTTATTTATTCGTTCTTAAGCGAAATTATAAACTTAGTGATTGTGTGGCCACGCTTAAAACTTAGAGATTCGGACATATTTCTGCTGAGTTATTATTGATCCACTATTAATACGATTTACTTTAGAATATTGTTTCATTTTTCTCTGGGACTTACGCTAGGTCATAAATCTAATTTTCTGTAATTTTAAGGTAGAATATAGACATACTTTTTCTGTATCTGACTCTAGGCCTATATTAATAAACGGGCACTATGTGTTATATATTATAGGACTCTACAAAAATAGAGATCCGATATTATCTAGCTCAGGGGTGGGCAACCTTTTGCTAATTGCGTGCCAAACTATGATTTTTAATTAAATCATTCAGCGTGCCAACTGAATGAAAGTCAACCTGCTCTATTATATATATATTTTATTTATTTTATAAGAAAATTTATTTAGCGCCGTAGCAAGAGCAAGTCTAGAAGCAAACGAGATGTACCCGGTAAAGAGAAAATAGTTAAAGCGTTTAATATAGTATTTAAAACAATTAACGTGTTTGTGGTTATCATCCTTTTTATTTGCATTTACACAAAATTTTATCAATAAACATTAACATTTATGATTAAATATTGTCTAAAAAATATGGGACATGGTATCCGAGGGCAGCACTTTCGGCTGGCGTACCGAAGATCCTAGGTTCGAATCCTGGTGAAGGCTAAGTTTTTTTTCCCCTGGTCTGAGTCTACCCAGCTCTGTTGGGCACCTGACTTTAGTTGGGGTACATAAAAGGCGACTAGGCATTGTGTTAGCCACACAGTCCTCTATTATGCCGTGGCTATTATTATCACCAGCCCTATAATCAGTTTGGTCATACGGGAATTTCAGTTAACATTTTCTAAAATCTATTCTTTGGTTGTCGAGATATAGATCTATAACCTACTATTTACTATACATTAATACTATTTTGATCTCAGCTTTACTGAGATATTCTCTTTAATAATCATTGTTTAATCGTTGTCGAGGACCAAATATTATAGTTAAGCCATAGACTATAATAAGATGGACCGCTTGCTCTATTTTTAGAGCTTATATCAACTTTTTTCCGTGCGTAAACAATAAGGCTGTCTTATATTACTTCTACGCTACTCGTTGTTTCTTAAATGTTTCTGCTTTATACAACTTTCGATTTTAATTTTAATTTTTCATTGAGAAAATCGAAGCGATTCAATAAAACGGAAGTGCAAAGGAAATAACGAATTGGAAATTCCGAAAATCAGTGTTTCGAGTCATCATATAGCAGAAATACTACATCAAGCGGTCCATGAATATATGTATGTATGGTTAAGCGAAATAGATGACTAGTAATCATACACATTGGGTAGTTAATGTAATGTTTAAAAACATACATATAAATTCTTTAGTCATATAATATTTATTATACAATTTCAAACTATCTTTTACAGTTTGATAATTTATAAATTAAAGGCATTTATTCTTTTATAAAAGAAAAATATGAAACATATAAGGAATATTAGTGCAAATAAAACTCTGCTTTGAATTCTTCAATGTACTTCTGAAAACAGCCCGTATATCTATCTTAAAGAGAATAAGAGGGAGAAAGATAAAGAGAATCAACTCGTTCTTCCTTATAGGTTTTTTATAATCCGAATGACAAACTCTATTACGGTTTAAATTCCAAACCATGTCATTGCAATTTTATTTGGATTACAAAAAAAAGATAAACTAATTTTTCATAATGGCAGGGTAGGGGAAATGGAGGATGAGACAAAATTATGAAGTCATGTACCCCCTTCCCCCTCATTCTGTTTTAATCTCAATTATCCGGTTTTGCACCACTGTGTATGATTATTGTTCGTATTAGTAGTAGTGGAATAAATATTTAATTCTGAGCTACTTTAAGCCACTATAAATATTTCAATAATGTTTTTAGTTATTTTTTTTTTTTGATTTGTCTTTTGCGGGCAATATTTAAAAAAAAAACAAACATGTGCATATATCCCCCACCTCTCAACTCTCCTTCCGAACTTTCTTTCTCTAAAATCCCGATGGTGGGGGGGGGGGGGGCAAATTATTAGCCCGGCTAGTGTGCAGCTCTGGGTGTTAATTCCATTTGATCTCTTATGTGTTGTAATAAATAAAAAAAAGCAGAAAACAACATAGTTCGACCTGAAGACGGTTTGGGGTTGAGGGAATTTGGGGGAGGAGTGGGAGAGAAGAAAAGTGAGAGAAGAGGGACCTAGTGTACCCAACATGTGAATCACAGTGACACTTAATCCGTGCGAATAGACAAAAACGAAAGTGCCCGTCGGTGTACATGTGATACGTATTCCCGTATCCCCAATACCTGGGAAGCCTTGGAGAGGAATCTTTCCATTATGCCAACTCTCTTTGAAACCCTAAGCCTGGCCCCCATCGCCCCTCACCTTCCTCCTCCGCCCCTTTTCCCAATAAACGTTATTAAGAGGGGGGGGGGAACACGGGCAGACAATCGCGGGGATATATCTAGGACCTTTAGGAATTAACCTACGCACGTGCTTTTATCCACACTTCCTCTGCTTCTGTTTTTTTTTTTTCTTCTCACTTCTGCTGTCTCAACTTCCTTCTTCTTTTCTTCCCGCCCTTGCGTAATATAGAGTTGTATTAGGAGAGGAAATGGTAAACGGAAAAACTAATATTTCTTCTACTTTTTCTTCTATACTCTTTTCCCTTTCTTTTACTTCTCTGCTCCCAGCCTGTGCTCTGTGCTGTTCGGTATAAGCTAACTAGTGTAAAGAGAAAGGGAAATTTCCATCGCACTGTATGTGTAGGAAAAGGTCAAAGGAATAAAAAAAATAATAATTTCGTAGCCTCGCTCTTTGTGTTCTGGAATTATAATATAAAGAAAAATAAACAGTACATGTTGCTTGTCATAAGGCAACTTCAAGTTGTTTGTTTTTTTTATACATACATAAATATTTATACATACATAAATATTCTGCTGTCTTGGAATTTATGTAATTCCAAAATGTGCCGCAATTCACCTTTTTCCTGTTCAAAAACTAACGGATAAATGTGATTTTCGAAAAAAAAAAAGCCTGGATTTAGATAAAGTTAAAATTATGTGATTTTTTAAAATGTTATTATACAAAATGTGAACTATGCACATATTTCGCTACATGATTCGACTTTGTGAACTGAACACATTTTTACATGATTGTGGTCTGTGAACTAAACCGTTCAATGCATGATTGTAAAATTAAAATTAACATTACGGTAATCGATTGAACATTGTGAACATTGTTTCTTAGTTTATTGGAATATTTCGCAACATGGTTGGTCTTGCAAAAAGAGTTTGTTTCAATATAATTAAAATTTGAGACAGGACCATTTCGTATGTCATCAAACTGAGTCAGCTCACTATTCCCTTACCTAAATATACCGGATGGAATTCGTCGTTTCGCCATGGAAAAGTTAATATTTTCGTTTCGTCAGTACGTCGCAAAACTTGGTAATTATCGTTACGTCATTACACTGGACAGACTGATAAATCTGTCACATCCTTTCAAAGGTAAAGCTGATATTTTATTCTTTAAACAAAATTACATGGCATGACGTGTTCACACACTCCGCCAGATTGTATGAAATTATCAAGTCTAATTGTGTTAGCTCATACTTAGCTTATCTTATATACTACAGACTCTACTTCTATAAAGAAGTTTATTGCGTCCTACGCTCATCCGTGATGGTCTGAGTCTCGTCTTTTACAGTTTTAGTAATGTTTTAAATGATGTTAAGTTACGGGTTTTTCCTGGTTTGTTCAGGCAACCCATTCCATGCCTGGATGTCAATCAAAAAGAAAAAGTACTTATATGCATTAGTTCTTGTATAAGAGATAAGAAAAGTGTTTTTGTCATTATGTTTATCTGAGCATTGTAAAAAGTAAAGTACCCGTCGGACCAATTGTAGCAACAACAAAGAAATATCAAAAGGTTTGGTTTATTTGTATATTTCTGTAAAAAATATGGATTGTATGTTTTTCTCTCTCTCCTATAAATATTATAGCCTATTGATTGCTGGATAGATACACCACTTAGGCATAGTTCTGCGTATACACACAATAATAGACACATACTTGTATAATATTTTTTCTTCAACAGAATTTACCGTCTTCCTCTCCAAAAACAACTATGACTAAGTGATGTTATCTCCCTTTCAAATGACTTCACAGAAGTCCATTTTAAAAATGGATACTACGGAGTACCGTTTCAACTTAACGCGAGGTAAGAATCGTGTGCTTTTTTTTCCCCTGTTCAACTGTATATCATTATACTATAATATTTACATGTATGTCTTTATGTAATGTCGTCGAAGGCTAGAGTGTTTAGCTATGACACAAGCTACTTGGATAAATAATAGAATTCTAAATCATTTAAATAATGAAATGTATCAATAAATGAGAACCAATTTATATAAATAAATACAATCTGTATCAAGACGATATAAAAAATGAGTGCTTAAATTTGCAGAGTACATTCTCGTAAGACACTTTCTCTCTCGAGGCTCACACTTTCGTTTTATATCAGCAGTTCCTGTTGAGTTTATAATAATATGACGTCACTTAAGGGAAACAAACATTTTCGTGACTTAAATAAATTGTCGAATATACAAGATATATATACATGATGTGAAGGAATACGTGTGTCTGTATTTTTTTTTAAGACAAAATTGTAATTTTGTGAACAGAATAATTCTAAGTTTTAATGGAAGTTATTTATCCCACAACTCCCCTGCACTCTTACTAAAACTCCTTTTCCATTTTGTTTTCTAATTCCACGAGAGTTACTTTCTCCTTTCTGTCTACACGCGCCGTGGAACTCAACACGAGCCAATCGATAGGGAACGTTTTTGTGACGTCAGAACAACGTCAATCCAACCGTTTGAATGTCTGTTCCAGACATTTCAAAGGACCATAGTTTTTTTTCCGCCCAATATTTTATTCTGATTCTTTCCTTTTCTTTTTTTTGAACCGGGACCAGGAAACGTTGTCACGTTTAAAAATAGACTTATTTAAATGGAAAGAAGATGAATTGGTGTGTAGGGGTGGGAATGTAGTAGACTTAACAAACAGAACCAAACAGAATGTTTGTTAATATGGTCGTCGGACTTTTAGAGATCTTACTGCATGACACCAAAATTCAAAACGCCTTTTATCTTCATAGTCCTCAATCAGATTGTTGAAAGACTAGGCCTTTATTGTATTGTTCTTGATGTTGTTGTTTTTTTTTTTAAATATTATAATCATAATATTATTGAAATTGTTCTTTGTCTACATTCTATTCTTTTTCAATTTTTTTATCTTTCTAATTATTTTTTTTCTATTTTTTTTCTTCTAATTTTTTTCTTTCTTTTAATTATTTTTTCTTTTAATTATTTTGTTCTTGTTTTTTTTATAGATTTAGTTTAAATGTATTGAGAAGCGATTGGAGTGTCTAGCAAGAAATGATAGAGAGAGAGAGAGAGAAAGGGGGAAGAGAGTGTGAGTGAGGGAAAGAGTGGGCAGGAAGAGAGAGAGGGCAGAGGGAGGTGACAGGTAGTAGAAATAGTGAGTGAGAGATGAAAACAGAGAAATGGAGATGTAAAAAGAGAGAGATTGAGAGAAAAAGAGTGAGACAGCTAGAGAAAGAGTGAGTGTAAGAGAGAGAGGGAGAGAGAGTGGAGACATAGATAAAGTGGATAGTGGTAAAGTTTGCCAGAAGCGTGACATCACCTTATCCCCCACACATTAACCCACTTATGTGCCCCCCCCCCCTTCCAAACACTGCAGTTAAAACGGTCCCCAACCATAGTTTCTGCCACTGCATTGAGAGGTTACAAAAATGATTTCTTCTTTAGCTGAAGTACCATGTCTTAAAAAAAAAAACAAGTATTGTCGTGAATGTTTATTAGACTAAGTTTGGGCTGAAAAGTGGCAGAGCTAGAAAGCTGGTAGCTCCGTCTAAGAATTCCTCTAAAATAACTGTGCCGGTGTAACTGTCTGTTTGTTGCCATAATTACCTCTGACGTTGGTTCTACCTCTCAGACTCAACTTGATTTAACACTGATGTAGAGTGTAACGTTAGCTGGATGCAGACATGTTGATCTCATGTCTCTCGTTTCTACTCATTCTTTTTTCTCTCTCTCTTTCTTTATCTCTTTCCCTCTCTTTCATTCTCTTTCTCTCTCACACTCGTTTTCTCTCACTTTTTTTTATTTCTCTATTTTTCTCTCTCTTTTTCTCTCTCTCTCTCATTTTTTCTGTCTCTATTTCTCTATCTCTTTTTCTTTCACACTCTTTTGTTTTCCTTTCTATCTTTTTCTCTTTTTCTCTCTCTTCTCTTTCTCTCTCTCTTTCTCTCTCTCTCTTTCTCTCTCTCTTTCTCTCTCTCTTTCTCTCTCTCTTTCTCTTTCTCTCTCTCTTTCTCTCTCTCTCTTTCTCTCTCTCATTCTCTCTCTCTTTCTCTCTCTCTTTCTCTCTCTTTTTCTCTCTCTCTTTCTGTCTCTATTTCTCTATCTCTTTTTCTTTAACACTCTTTTGTTTTCCTTTCTCTCTTTTTCTTTTTTCTCTCTCTTCTCTCTCTCTCTTTTTCTGTCTTTTTTATCTCTCTCTATTTCTCACTTTGTCAGTTCAATTTTTTTTCCGTCCCCATATTCTCTCTCACTCCCTCTCTGTATCTTCATGTCTTTCTTTATTCCTTCAACCTTACTTACTCTCCTATCATCTCTCTCTCAATCTCTCTATCTATCTCATATCTTTCTATCACGGCTAAGCAGCAAAACTCGTTTTAATTGCATCAATAATATCTCTCTGGATATCTCCCTCACTCTCCATCTCTCCATATCTTTCTCATCTCTTTCGTTCTCGTTCAAATCCTCTCCTCCCTCCTCACTCTCTATGTTCTCTCTCTGTCCTTTAGCCTCCCTCCTCTCTCTATCAGTCTCTCTCTCTCTGTCCTTTAGTCTCCCCCTCTCTCTATCAGTCTCTCACTCTCTGTCCTTCACCCCCCCCCCCTCTCTCTCTCAGTCTCTCTCTCTGTCCTTTAGTCTCCCCCTCTCTCTATCAGTCTCTCTCTCTGTCCTTTAGTCTCCCCCTCTCTCTATCAGTCTCTCTCTCTGTCCTTTAGTCTCCCCCTCTCTCTCTCTCTCAGTCTCTCTCTGTCTAGTTGGGGAAAGAGGTAAATAGGTCTAGGCATGACACAATTCGGGACAGATTACAGACAACATAAAGTCTTCAATGTGCTATTTTTAGAACTCCCTTCTTGATACTCTAGATTAGCAAAGAAAGGAGTGGGGGGGGGGGGGGGTTAAGGTAAATATTATAATAAATGATCTATACATGTACATAGAATCTCATTCCTTCTGACGCCAACTGCCACCATCTAAAACTAAGCATAATGGCATTAGAGTCTATATATGTTTCGTATTTTTTTTAAACCTCACCACAGTTATATTGGGGCAACAGTGGCCGAGAGGCAGCGCGTTCGGCTGGCGAACCAAAGGTCATTGGTTTGAATTATGGTGGAGGCTAGGCACTTCTGTACCCATGGGCCTCAAATGAGACCTTATAACTTGGTAAAGGCTAGGATTTTTTTCCCCTGGTCTGGATGGTGTCTCTGAGTCTACCCAGCACTGATGCGAACCTGACCTTTGTTGGGGTAAAGTAAAGGCTGCTGTGCATAGTGATGGCCACACAATCACCTAGTATGCCGTGGCTACAGAAGCTGGTGAACGCTACTTCACCGGCCCTATGGATCAATTTGGTTCGAGGGGATACTTTTTTTTAACTTTACAGCACTAAAACGAATAACGTTTTTAATATATACGTATATACAATAACATGTAGGCTATTAATATTGAAATTATCTCAGTTCTATATAACAAAAAATACTCTTAGCATAAAAACAAATATCATTCAAACTTATTGTCCACACCCTCCCAGTCCAGTGAGAACGTCAGAGCGAATTGTCACGTTGACCTCTAAGCCCACAAAACTGCCTACATCGTCATGAAAACGGCAACCATTAAAAATAAACAAACTATAGAATTTTCTAAAAAATCGAGTTTACGTTCATTTTATTTTACTCGCGCAGATTATGTCTATTTCAATGCTCTTTAGGGTCATATATTTGGATGTTATACACAAAAAAAATGAAAAAAAAAAAAAAAACGTACAGTAGGCCTATAACTAGCGAGAGAGGGAAAAGGAGAGAGAGAACAAATGCATATAAGTGGCATTCGGACACGGAATGGGTTGCCTGAACATACCAGCGAAACCAATAACTTAACAACATTTAAAACATTAATAAAGATGCCAGACTAGACTCGGACCTCGGATGAGCGTAGGACGCAATAGGCGTAATGTTCTTTATAGAAGGAGCGTCTGTAATATATAAGATGAGGTATGAGAGAGAGAGAGAGAGAGAGAATGAGAGAGAAAGAGGTAGAGTGTGTGCGTGTGAGAGAGAGAGAGAGAGAGAGAGAGAGAAAGAGAGGGAAAGACGTAGAGTGTGTAAGAGAGAGAGAGAGAGAGAGTTGAAACATTTATTGTGGATATTGGCAAAATGTGTAACGATGTAATAATGTTGATGAGAGTTACTTGCTACCGAGAAAAATGTCCCTCGTTGGTCATTTTCAAGTTGACTCATTTTTTTCTCCTTGTCGTTGCTGCAATAAACGGCGACTACTAAAAACGAAATACGGAGAGAGAGAGAGACAGACAGACAGACTGAGTGAGCGAAATAATGTAATAAATGTAGTGTTAATAAATGATGAAATCTAGGACTGAGAGAGAGAAAAAAAGAGAATTATCACAGCCTTACCGTGAAAGAAAGTGAAAAGCGAATAAACGAAGTGGGGTGCACAAGTGACGGAACGATTTGACTAGGGCCAAAAAAAAAAAAAAAACGTTTTCATGCTTTTCAAACAGCGCATGAAAAGAAAAATGCCAACAGGAACTCCCAGTATGGATTCGTGAAGGCCCGAAAAATCACCTGCAGTTATATGTGAGAGAAAAAGACGGAAGGAGTGAGAGAATGAGCAAAATAGTGAGAGAAAGAAAGAGAATCGCGAGAGAGTGAAGTTAAGGTTAAGAGTGAAGAATTCAATTTGAGAAAGTGAGTGACTGAATTAAAGAGAGAGAAAAACAGACATTTATAGAAGTAGAAAGGGAAAAAAAGAGAGAGAAATAGATAACGGGAGAAAAATAAGAGAGAGAAATAGATAACGGGAGAAAAATAAGAGAAATAGATAACGGGAGAAAAATAAGAGAAATAGATAACGGTAGAAAAATAAGAGAAATAAATAACGGGAGAAAAAATAAGAGAAATAGATAACGGGAGAAAAATAAGAGAGAAATAGATAACGGGAGAAAAATAAGAGATAAAAATAGATAACGGGAGAAAAATAAGAGAAATAGATAACGGGAGAAAAATAAGAGAGAGAAATAGATAACGGGAGAAAAATAAGAGAGAGAAATAGATAACGGGAGAAAAATAAGAGAGAAATAGATAACGGGAGAAAAATAAGAGATAGAAATAGATAACGGGAGAAAAATAAGAGAAATAGATAACGGGAGAAAAATAAGAGAAATAGATAACGGGAGAAAAAAAGAGAGATAGATAACGGGAGAAAAATAAGAGAAATAGATAACGGGAGAAAAATAAGAGAAATAGATAACGGTAGAAAAAATAAGAGAGAAATAGTTAACGGGAGAAAAATAAGTGAAATAGATAACGGGAGAAAAAAAAGAGAGAGAAATAGATAACGGGAGAAAAATAAGAGAGAGAAATAGATAACGGGAGAAAAATAAGAGAGAGAAATAGATAACGGGAGAAAAATAAGAGATAGAAATAGATAACGGGAGAAAAATAAGAGATAGAAATAGATAAGGGGAGAAAAATAAGAGAGAGAAATAGATAACGGGAGAAAAATAAGAGAGAGAAATAGATAACGGGAGAAAAATAAGAGATAGAAATAGATAACGGGAGAAAAATAAGAGAAATAGATAACGGGAGAAAAATAAGAGAAATAGATAACGGGAGAAAAAAAAGAGAGATAGATAACGGGAGAAAATAAGAGAAATAGATAACGGGAGAAAACTAAGAGAGAAATAGATAACGGGAGAAAAATAAGAGAAATAGATAACGGGAGAAAAATAAGAGATAAAAATAGATAACGGGAGAAAAATAAAAGAGAGAAATAGATAACGGGAGAAAAAAGAGACAAAGAGAGAAAAAGAGAAAAAGATAGTTAAAGAGAAGGCATTGTGGTACAAGGCCATAAAAGGGCACATGATGACACAAAAAAAAAGATACGATTGATAATGCAGGAGAAGAAAGTGAAAGAAAAAAAAAAGAGAGAAATAGATAACGGGAGAAAAATAAGAGAAATAGATAACGGGAGAAAAATAAGAGAAATAGATAACGGGAGAAAAATAAGAGATAAAAATAGATAACGGGAAAAAATAAGAGAGAGAAATAGATAACGGGAGAAAAATAAGAGAAAAATAGATAACGGGAGAAAAATAAGAGAGAGAAATAGATAACGGGAGAAAAGGAAGGGAGAAATAGAAAACGGGAGAAAAATAAGAGAGAGAAATAGATAACTGAAGAAAAATAAGAGAGAGAAATAGATAACGGGAGAAAAATAAGAGAAATAGATAAGGGGAGAAAAATAAGAGAAATAGATAACGGGAGAAAAATAAGAGATAAAAATAGATAACGGGAGAAAAATAAGAGAGAGAAATAGATAACGGGAGAAAAATAAGAGAGAGAAATAGATAACGGGAGAAAAATAAGAGAGAGAAATAGATAACGGGAGAAAAGGAAGGGAGAAATAGATAACGGGAGAAAAATAAGAGAGAGAAATAGATAACTGGAGAAAAATAAGAGATAGAAATAGATAACGGGAGAAAAATAAGAGAAATAGATAACGGGAGAAAAAAAAGAGAAATAGATAACGGGAGAAAAAAAGAGAGATAGATAACGGGAGAAAAATAAGAGAAATAGATAACGGGAGAAAAATAAGAGAAATAGATAACGGTAGAAAAAATAAGAGAGAAATAGTTAACGGGAGAAAAATAAGTGAAATAGATAACGGGAGAAAAAAAAGAGATAAAAATAGATAACGGGAGAAAAATAAGAGATAGAAATAGATAACGGGAGAAAAATAAGAGAAATAGATAACGGGAGAAAAAAAGAGAAAGAAATAGATAACGGGAGAAAAATAAGAGAGAGAAATAGATAACGGGAGAAAAATAAGAGAGAGAAATAGATAACGGGAGAAAAATAAGAGATAGAAATAGATAACGGGAGAAAAATAAGAGATAGAAATAGATAAGGGGAGAAAAATAAGAGAGAGAAATAGATAACGGGAGAAAAATAAGAGAGAGAAATAGATAACGGGAGAAAAAAAAGAGATAGAAATAGATAACGGGAGAAAAATAAGAGAAATAGATAACGGGAGAAAAATAAGAGAAATAGATAACGGGAGAAAAAAAAGAGAGATAGATAACGGGAGAAAAATAAGAGAAATAGATAACGGGAGAAAAATAAGAGAGAAATAGATAACGGAGAAAAATAAGAGAAATAGATAACGGGAGAAAAATAAGAGATAAAAATAGATAACGGGAGAAAAATAAAAGAGAGAAATAGATAACGGGAGAAAAAAGAGACAAAGAGAGAAAAAGAGAAAAAGATAGTTAAAGAGAAGGCATTGTGGTACAAGGCCATAAAAGGGCACATGATGACACAAAAAAAAAGATACGATTGATAATGCAGGAGAAGAAAGTGAAAGAAAAAAAAGAGAGAGAAATAGATAACGGGAGAAAAATAAGAGAAATAGATAACGGGAGAAAAATAAGAGAAATAGATAACGGGAGAAAAATAAGAGATAAAAATAGATAACGGGAGAAAAATAAGAGAGAGAAATAGATAACGGGAGAAAAATAAGAGAGAGAAATAGATAACGGGAGAAAAATAAGAGAGAGAAATAGATAACGGGAGAAAAGGAAGGGAGAAATAGATAACGGGAGAAAAATAAGAGAGAGAAATAGATAACTGGAGAAAAATAAGAGAGAGAAATAGATAACGGGAGAAAAATAAGAGAAATAGATAACGGGAGAAAAATAAGAGAAATAGATAACGGGAGAAAAATAAGAGATAAAAATAGATAACGGGAGAAAAATAAGAGAGAGAAATAGATAACGGGAGAAAAATAAGAGAGAGAAATAGATAACGGGAGAAAAATAAGAGAGAGAAATAGATAACGGGAGAAAAGGAAGGGAGAAATAGATAACGGGAGAAAAATAAGAGAGAGAAATAGATAACTGGAGAAAAATAAGAGAGAGAAATAGATAACGGGAGAAAAATAAGGGAGAGAAATAGATAACGGGAGAAAAATAAGAGAGAGAAATAGATAACGGGAGAAAAGGAAGGGAGAAATAGATAACGGGAGAAAAATAAGAGAGAGAAATAGATAACTGGAGAAAAATAAGAGATACAAAAAGATAACGGGAGAAAAATAAGAGAAATAGATAACGGGAGAAAAATAAGAGAAATAGATAACGGGAGAAAAAAAGAGAGATAGATAACGGGAGAAAAATAAGAGAAATAGATAACGGGAGAAAAATAAGAGAAATAGATAACGGGAGAAAAAAAGAGAGATAGATAACGGGAGAAAAATAAGAGAAATAGATAACGGGAGAAAAATAAGAGAAATAGATAACGGTAGAAAAAATAAGAGAGAAATAGTTCACGGGAGAAAAATAAGTGAAATAGATAACGGGAGAAAAAAAAGAGATAAAAATAGATAACGGGAGAAAAATAAGAGATAGAAATAGATAACGGGAGAAAAATAAGAGAAATAGATAACGGGAGAAAAAAAGAGAAAGAAATAGATAACGGGAGAAAAATAAGAGAGAGAAATAGATAACGGGAGAAAAATAAGAGAGAGAAATAGATAACGGGAGAAAAATAAGAGATAGAAATAGATAACGGGAGAAAAATAAGAGATAGAAATAGATAAGGGGAGAAAAAAAGAGAGAGAAATAGATAACGGGAGAAAAATAAGAGAGAGAAATAGATAACGGGAGAAAAATAAGAGATAGAAATAGATAACGGGAGAAAAATAAGAGAAATAGATAACGGGAGAAAAATAAGAGAAATAGATAACGGGAGAAAAAAAAGAGAGATAGATAACGGGAGAAAAATAAGAGAAATAGATAACGGGAGAAAAATAAGAGAGAAATAGATAACGGGAGAAAAATAAGAGAAATAGATAACGGGAGAAAAATAAGAGATAAAAATAGATAACGGGAGAAAAATAAAAGAGAGAAATAGATAACGGGAGAAAAAAGAGACAAAGAGAGAAAAAGAGAAAAAGATAGTTAAAGAGAAGGCATTGTGGTACAAGGCCATAAAAGGGCACATGATGACACAAAAAAAAAGATACGATTGATAATGCAGGAGAAGAAAGTGAAAGAAAAAAAAGAGAGAGAAATAGATAACGGGAGAAAAATAAGAGAAATAGATAACGGGAGAAAAATAAGAGAAATAGATAACGGGAGAAAAATAAGAGATAAAAATAGATAACGAGAGAAAAATAAGAGAGAGAAATAGATAACGGGAGAAAAATAAGAGAGAGAAATAGATAACGGGAGAAAAATAAGAGAGAGAAATAGATAACGGGAGAAAAGGAAGGGAGAAATAGATAACGGGAGAAAAATAAGAGAGAGAAATAGATAACTGGAGAAAAATAAGAGAGAGAAATAGATAATGGGAGAAAAATAAGAGAAATAGATAACGGGAGAAAAATAAGAGAAATAGATAACGGGAGAAAAATAAGAGATAAAAATAGATAACGGGAGAAAAATAAGAGAGAGAAATAGATAACGGGAGAAAAATAAGAGAGAGAAATAGATAACGGGAGAAAAATAAGAGAGAGAAATAGATAACGGGAGAAAAGGAAGGGAGAAATAGATAACGGGAGAAAAATAAGAGAGAGAAATAGATAACTGGAGAAAAATAAGAGATAGAAATAGATAACTGGAGAAAAATAAGAGAAATAGATAACGGGAGAAAAATAAGAGAAATAGATAACGGGAGAAAAAAAGAGAGATAGATAACGGGAGAAAAATAAGAGAAATAGATAACGGGAGAAAAATAAGAGAAATAGATAACGGTAGAAAAAATAAGAGAGAAATAGTTAACGGGAGAAAAATAAGTGAAATAGATAACGGGAGAAAAAAAAGAGATAAAAATAGATAACGGGAGAAAAATAAGAGATAGAAATAGATAACGGGAGAAAAATAAGAGAAATAGATAACGGGAGAAAAAAAGAGAAAGAAATAGATAACGGGAGAAAAATAAGAGAGAGAAATAGATAACGGGAGAAAAATAAGAGAGAGAAATAGATAACGGGAGAAAAATAAGAGATAGAAATAGATAACGGGAGAAAAATAAGAGATAGAAATAGATAAGGGGAGAAAAATAAGAGAGAGAAATAGATAACGGGAGAAAAATAAGAGAGAGAAATAGATAACGGGAGAAAAATAAGAGATAGAAATAGATAACGGGAGAAAAATAAGAGAAATAGATAACGGGAGAAAAATAAGAGAAATAGATAACGGGAGAAAAAAAAGAGAGATAGATAACGGGAGAAAAATAAGAGAAATAGATAACGGGAGAAAACTAAAAGAGAAATAGATAACGGGAGAAAAATAAGAGAAATAGATAACGGGAGAAAAATAAGAGATAAAAATAGATAACGGGAGAAAAATAAAAGAGAGAAATAGATAACGGGAGAAAAAAGAGACAAAGAGAGAAAAAGAGAAAAAGATAGTTAAAGAGAAGGCATTGTGGTACAAGGCCATAAAAGGGCACATGATGACACAAAAAAAAAGATACGATTGATAATGCAGGAGAAGAAAGTGAAAGAAAAAAAAGAGAGAGAAATAGATAACGGGAGAAAAATAAGAGAAATAGATAACGGGAGAAAAATAAGAGAAATAGATAACGGGAGAAAAATAAGAGATAAAAATAGATAACGGGAGAAAAATAAGAGAGAGAAATAGATAACGGGAGAAAAATAAGAGAGAGAAATAGATAACTGGAGAAAAATAAGAGAGAGAAATAGATAACGGGAGAAAAGGAAGGGAGAAATAGATAACGGGAGAAAAATAAGAGAGAGAAATAGATAACTGGAGAAAAATAAGAGAGAGAAATAGATAACGGGAGAAAAATAAGAGAAATAGATAACGGGAGAAAAATAAGAGAAATAGATAACGGGAGAAAAATAAGAGATAAAAATAGATAACGGGAGAAAAATAAGAGAGAGAAATAGATAACGGGAGAAAAATAAGAGAGAGAAATAGATAACGGGAGAAAAATAAGAGAGAGAAATAGATAACGGGAGAAAAGAAAGGGAGAAATAGATAACGGGAGAAAAATAAGAGAGAGAAATAGATAACTGGAGAAAAATAAGAGATAGAAATAGATAACGGGAGAAAAATAAGAGAAATAGATAACGGGAGAAAAATAAGAGAAATAGATAACGGGAGAAAAAAAGAGAGATAGATAACGGGAGAAAAATAAGAGAAATAGATAACGGGAGAAAAATAAGAGAGAAATAGATAACGGGAGAAAAATAAGAGAAATAGATAACGGGAGAAAAATAAGAGATAAAAATAGATAACGGGAGAAAAATAAAAGAGAGAAATAGATAACGGGAGAAAAAAGAGACAAAGAGAGAAAAAGAGAAAAAGATAGTTAAAGAGAAGGCATTGTGGTACAAGGCCATAAAAGGGCACATGATGACACAAAAAAAAAGATACGATTGATAATGCAGGAGAAGAAAGTGAAAGAAAAAAAAGAGAGAGAAATAGATAACGGGAGAAAAATAAGAGAAATAGATAACGGGAGAAAAATAAGAGAAATAGATAACGGGAGAAAAATAAGAGAGAGAAATAGATAACGGGAGAAAAATAAGAGAGAGAAATAGATAACGGGAGAAAAATAAGAGAGAGAAATAGATAACGGGAGAAAAATAAGAGAGAGAAATAGATAACGGGAGAAAAATAAGAGAGAGAAATAGATAACGGGAGAAAAGGAAGGGAGAAATAGATAACTGGAGAAAAATAAGAGACAAAGAGATAAAAAGAAAAAAAAGATAGTTAAAGAGAAGGCATTGTGGTACAAGGCCATAAAAGGGCACATGTTGACACACACAAAAAAAGATTCGATAGATAATGCAGGAGAAGAAAGTGAAAGAAAAAAAAAGTGAGAGAAAGAGCTGGGTCAAACGAATGGATAGCCTACAAAGACAAGTTCGTCTACCCTGCATAGAGATTGGTTGTCATTATTGACCTCAATGTAGTTCACATACGTGCATAATTAATTCCACGGTGACAAAAGGTCATGGTCGACATGCACCCGACTCGCCATGCGACGGTCAAAAGAAAAACATTGTGTGTGTGTGTGTGTGCCCTCACGTTGAAACTGGACGTGACTCAATCCACCACCAGCACCACCAGCACCACCAGCACCACCAGCACCGTGATTGACAACTTGTTGGGTTTATGTTCCAGGCACAAAGACGACATGGGCGGTGACTCACTCGTTCATCATGATTCATAGAAGGACGGCTGTGGAGTGGGGGATGGGAGTCTGTGTGTGTGGGGGGGGGGGGAGGAGGGTTCGCTCGCGAGGACCACTGATTGCATGCATCGCCATCTCAAGGACCACAGGACGTTGCCCACCCCCACCAATCTCTCCTCTCCCCAACCTTCATCATCCATTTAATCCCCCCCCACCCATTTTTTTCTCCTCTTAATTAGGTCAACAGTTGTTGCTGCAGTGGGAAGGGAAAGGCTCCCTTGGCTCCTCATAATGAAAGTGCCCCTTCCCCTCACCCCCCCCCCCCCCTTTAACCACACCTCTCTTTCATGTCTTCGTTTGAAGAACGCAAACATTTTGTTTTGAAAATATTTATTTAAAAAAACCAACATCCACAGATTTCATAGGGAATTAACATTGTCTATCATTCTTATTTCCCTTGAGATGTTCACAGTAAATACAAGAAAAATAAACATTGTTGTTTGCAGCGGAGTAGTCTAGTTATCGAATGGCAGTGGCAGAGCATGAATCTTTTCCAGAAGCATGTCTATTTGTTTGTTTCTCTTTGTGTCTGCCCGTCTCTCTCCCCGTCTGTCTGTAAGTCTATCTTTGAGTCTACCCGCCTGTCTATCCGTCTGTCCGTTCGTCGATCAATCAATTTATCTATCGATTGTTTTTTTTTCTCTCTCTCTCTCTCTATGTATTATGTCTCTCTCTTTCTCTCTCTCTGTCTTTCTCTTTCTCTCTGTTTTTCTCTCTCCTTCTCTCTCTCTCTTTCTCTCTCCTTCTCTCTCTATCTCTTTCTCTCTCTCTCTAACTATGTTACTACTATCATTGTCTGATATTTATGTCATGATAACTAATATATCTTTTATATATGCAAGAAATAAACGAGTGGGCCAACTGTTTGATGGTGTCATTGATATATTTTAAAAAATAACTTCACAGATATTACACTTAAACTTTGATGCATAATCTAACCAATCATATTTTTTTTATTAGGCCTACAACAAAATATTTTCACCCGATTTCATCAGGAAATGTTGAACCCCACGTTGCATGTAATGAATGAAGGTCAATATGTTTACACCACACACACACACATACACGCACAGTTCACACACACACACACACACATACACTCACACATACACACAAACATACAAGCACAGTTCACACACACATAACCGCATATTGGCTTCCAAAGCATACAACCCGCCCCTCTTTCTTCATTGCTTTTTCTTCCATCAATCTCCTTTTTTTCTGCTCCCCTTTCCTTTCAACCGTAAAGATTTGCCTCAGCTAGAAGTGAGCAAGGGGGAGGGGAGAAGGAGATAGAGAGAAAGAGGGAGGCTGAGAGTGAGAGTGATAGAAAAAAAAAGGAGAGATGAGGCGAGATGAAATGCGGAGGGCTGAGATGCGGCGAGGAGAAAAAGGGGGGTGGACATGGGGGGCGGGGCGGGCGGGGCGCAGTTCTTCACTATTACAGGTGTGAGATGGGGAGGACAGCCTGTCTCAACAGTGTGTAACGGAATATCGTGGAGATGAAATTTTTGTAAACACTGTCGCAGAGAAAAAGAAAACATGTTTTTTGTGTGGATAATACGGTGCAGATAATCCAGTCAGATAATACGGTGCAGATTATCCAGTCAGATAATACGACGCAGATAATCCAAACGGACGTACAACGTGGTTCTTACAAAACTTTACAGATAAAGCTATTGACAATCATCAATTACCCAAACTTTTATTTGGAGTGTAGGCCTACTCATTCATCAAGTGTTGTTCTCAAACAAGGTAAGCTGTTTATAATTGATTATTCAATGTCCAATGTACCTCTTGTCCACTGCACTTGCCTTAATGTTGTGAAGTAATACTTCTTCCCTCGCCATGCAATGACATTAGTCATGATAATGATTTGGTCACATTGGTAAAAGAAAGAAAAAAAAATGTGCTCTATATCACGGGTCGGCAACCTTTTGCTTATATTGTGCCAAATTTGGTTTTGTAAATCATTCAGCGTGCCAACAGCGTTAAAGTGAAACTGCTCAACTATATTATTTTTATAAGACAATTTATTTAGTGCCGTAGCTAATACACAATTTCTGAACTTACACATTAATGGTTCATGTATTACAGTTAAAGTTGGATGTCAAGATATAATTCTAGTAATACTTCTAAATTCTTTATAGATAGAATTCAGCAGAACATATTTCTAATCATATATTATTACTGATACTGGTATACTGGTATTATAGTATTTGAATCTAAGATTTTATAACCAATTACAATTTATCAGAATTGATACGTACTAATCATAAAAATTGAGTAGTAAATGTAAAGTTTTAAAATGTACATTTAAACTAATTAGTCATATAATAGTTATATAATTTTCAACTATTTCTTATAATTTGATCATTTTAAAATTATAAATTGTAAGTCATTATTTTTTTTTAAAAAAGGAAACAAAAAGAAACACATTAGAAATATTAACGCAAAGAAAACGGGCTAATTATCTCCCTTTAATTAAATTCTCCTAATTTGATGCTAGTGATGCCAAACGAGTTATTTTTTTTATACATAACTAGTGTTGCTTTTACATAATTATTTCTTTTTACAACTTCCGCATTATGCTCTTTTTCAATGTGTAATTAGATGAATAAAATAAATATACGTTATAAATAAAAAAAATCTTCATTTAATAAAGTCAAAAAGGAGTTATTTTTCTTCAAGTTTAAGTGACCTCTTGGCATGCTTAAAACAGCTTTCATGAGCGATACAATATGTCCACTCGTGTAAATTAAACCAAAAGCTGAAAGTAGAGCGATTGCCTTGCAGTTGACAACATATTACTTTCCTAAGTAGCTATTCCTTTCAGATTTTCCCTCAAATCGTCACATTTTGATGTCCATTTTTCGGATGTTTAAAATGAAAACAATGCCAATATCCGCTCATGATAAAAAGATCCAGATCAAACTAGTTTGTAGTCAGGTCAAGCAAATAAGGCTTAAACATGATGTCGTATGGAAACACGAGTTTATGAATTTGAAAGTCTTGCCTTTGTTTAGAAAACTCCGCATTGAGAGCTTCAATTTACTTCTTAAAACGCTCGCCCATCTTAATCTGCCTTAAATTAGGGAAACTATTTTGAAATTGATTTCAAGAGCAAGATTTGTCCAGTTTAAATGCAAATCCATTCCAGTAGTCCAACACTTCAAGTGCCTTTCGACCCCGTCCTTGTAAATGCAAGCTAAACTCACAGAAATGTGTCGCTGTAGATATTACCTTTCCCAAAATAATAATGATATTAATGAGTTAATTGATTAAATAATTATATTAAGACACTTGCATTTTATTGCATTGATTATTTAGTATCCCGTATTAAAGTTGCATAGGTCAGTGCACCCAATGTATTTTAGGAAATCTTCAATAATAAAAGATTAAGTTTTTGTTAGACAATAGTCTGCCGAATTGATGGCTAGGGAAGACTTCTGCTATAAGCCCCAAGTCAGATGGGTGCTGATTTTACAGTCGCAATGTCATTCAGAAACATCGGCTTTAACCGTCAGTTCTTCTCATTCCATATCGAAATTATTTTTTATCAAGATACACATCAATTGCTTTCCAGACAAGAAACGAATCTATCATTCTAAGACTTTACCTATACTCCGTATCACTTTCTTTTAGAAGAGACTTAAGAAACTATAAAATGGACCATCTTAACAATAGATTCAAGTACAGTCCAATGATGAGAGCTTTGCATACAAACATTCCTGAACTTAAACAGTCGACGTCCAGTGTGATTCCCATGTGATTTTCCTGTATATCCCCATAGGACCATAGGGTCTGCACTTTTCCATCGGTCTTGGTCTTGGGAGGCTCCCTTTATTTGTGTCCATATGAGGCAAACAGCCTTTGCCTCACCTACGACCGATCTCCTCCAAGTTTGCCTGGGTCTGCCTACTTTCCTTTTACCCTCTGGATTCCAGTCAAGTGCTTCTCTTGCCACACTGTCTTCTGTTCTTCTTAAAGTGTGACCAATCCACTTCCACCTACGGCTTTTCATACTGTTGTCGATTTATTTTTCTGGTCTTAAAGTGTGACCAATCCACTTCCATCAACGGCTTTTCATACTGTTGTCGATTTATTTTTCTGGTCTTAAAGTGTGACCAATCCACTTCCATCAACGGCTTTTCATACTGTTGTCGATTTATTTTTCTGGTCTTAAAGTGTGACCAATCCACTTCCATCAACGGCTTTTCATACTGTTGTCGATTTATTTTTCTGGTCTTAAAGTGTGACCAATCCACTTCCATCAACGGCTTTTCATATTGTTGTCGATTTATTTTTCTGGTCTTAAAGTGTGACCAATCCACTTCCATCAACGGCTTTTCATACTGTTGTCGATTTATTTTTCTGGTCTTAAAGTGTGACCAATCCACTTCCATCAACGGCTTTTCATACTGTTGTCGATTTATTTTTCTGGTCTTAAAGTGTGACCAATCCACTTCCATCAACGGCTTTTCATACTGTTGTCGATTTATTTTTCTGGTCTTAAAGTGTGACCAATCCACTTCCATCAACGGCTTTTCATACTGTTGTCGATTTATTTTTCTGGTCTTAAAGTGTGACCAATCCACTTCCATCAACGGCTTTTCATACTGTTGTCGATTTATTTTTCTGGTCTTAAAGTGTGACCAATCCACTTCCATCAACGGCTTTTCATACTGTTGTCGATTTATTTTTCTGGTCTTAAAGTGTGACCAATCCACTTCCATCAACGGCTTTTCATACTGTTGTCGATTTATTTTTCTGGTCTTAAAGTGTGACCAATCCACTTCCATCAACGGCTTTTCATACTGTTGTCGATTTATTTTTCTGGTCTTAAAGTGTGACCAATCCACTTCCATCAACGGCTTTTCATACTGTTGTCGATTTATTTTTCTGGTCTTAAAGTGTGACCAATCCACTTCCATCAACGGCTTTTCATACTGTTGTCGATTTATTTTTCTGGTCTTAAAGTGTGACCAATCCACTTCCATCAACGGCTTTTCATACTGTTGTCGATTTATTTTTCTGGTCTTAAAGTGTGACCAATCCACTTCCATCAACGGCTTTTCATACTGTTGTCGATTTATTTTTCTGGTCTTAAAGTGTGACCAATCCACTTCCATCAACGGCTTTTCATACTGTTGTCGATTTATTTTTCTGGTCTTAAAGTGTGACCAATCCACTTCCATCAACGGCTTTTCATACTGTTGTCGATTTATTTTTCTGGTCTTAAAGTGTGACCAATCCACTTCCATCAACGGCTTTTCATACTGTTGTCGATTTATTTTTCTGGTCTTAAAGTGTGACCAATCCACTTCCATCAACGGCTTTTCATACTGTTGTCGATTTATTTTTCTGGTCTTAAAGTGTGACCAATCCACTTCCATCAACGGCTTTTCATACTGTTGTCGATTTATTTTTCTGGTCTTAAAGTGTGACCAATCCACTTCCATCAACGGCTTTTCATACTGTTGTCGATTTATTTTTCTGGTCTTAAAGTGTGACCAATCCACTTCCATCAACGGCTTTTCATACTGTTGTCGATTTATTTTTCTGGTCTTAAAGTGTGACCAATCCACTTCCATCAACGGCTTTTCATACTGTTGTCGATTTATTTTTCTGGTCTTTTCCCATAGGTTGACGCATAAAATGGTTTCCGGCCATCGAATTTTCAGCATGTTTACAAATAAATGGAGTCTGCTTGTATTTGCCTTGGTAACTCTCCAGGTCTCAGAGCCATATAGCAGACTACCTTAACATGTGTATTAAATAGTCTTATTGTGTTCTTTACCGACAGCGCGCTTGAGCTCCACGTGTGATTCCCATGTGATTGCCACCAATTAATTATGCTGACGTACGTTGTTTTGACTTGTGTTAAATAAACTTATTTGAGGTCTCTTGCGTGCCACTGAAAATCGTTCTGCGTGCCAAATTTGGCACTCGTTCCTTAGGTTGACACTCCCTGCTCTATGTAATAATTTCTTCTGTAAGCTAACGCCGTCTAGAAGCCTATTGATTTGTCCAGTTGAAGTTAAAGTAACACTGGACTAAGTCAATTGATGCTGCAAATAAGCTTTTTTTGTTTAATATTTTTTTTAAGGACATTTGCTAATATTAAGTTAAATAGCATTGGAATGGAAAGTGACCGTTGTAGACTAATAGAGAAACAGGAAGAGAAAAAATGGAAAGTCAAAAACGTTAGTAGGCTACATTTTTATTTCAGCCTGACCAGAAAACAACTTTAGTAGCGTAAATTGAAACGTATTTTCTATTTTGTTGTATTTTCTAACTTGAAAAAAAAATCTCTTTTCAATTATGTAGCACTATGAATATATATATTAAAAAAACGTGCCACTCACTAATTAACTTCTGCACATTTGACGTAGGCCTATGGTAAAAAAAATCTTAAGCATGATGCGAGAATTCATATTTGTGGGTAGAGTTGGATTTTCTTTCCTTACTCCTGAAAGAACACGTGCATGGCACGAGAAGAATTTCAATTGAATAACACCAAGAATAATAATAACGATAAAAACAAAGAAAACTATTGGTTATTAAATGAACAATAACGAAATGTGTATAATAAAACCTTTAAAATAAAGAAAAGTATAATGCCACTTGCATTAACGAATGGTATAATATGGATTTGTTACACCTTTTCACTCATAATATACACTATGTCATAGGTGCCAAACATATGACCCGCTGGCCACATCCGACCAGGACTAGGTGTACAATCTCAACCAGCCCGTGAAAAAGTTCAAGTACTTGTTTCAAATATAATTATGTAATTCTCCACTAATCAATAAATGTTTACCCAGTTCGTTCCTTAGTGTCAAAGTTATTTTCGTCCCCTTCCCCACCCTTTAGCTATTCTGTTTGACAACCCTGGGCTATGTCATTAGGACACACACACACACTAGTATCCTATAAAAAAACAAATGTTATAAATACTTATAATATACCATACAGTTTAATAGATAGTTATAATTGACTCTGCTCTTCATTTGCATCTTATGAATTCTGTTCTAGTGAAACTATTTAACCCAAATTTTGAACTGATAGAACTTTAAATAACTATTAACTATTAATAATGTGTACTCCATCTTCTCACCCCCCCCCCCCCCCCCCCCCAAAAAAAAAAAAATGAGAGAGATATGGGAACGATGTATTCTAGAGCTCGTATTGTCTCTGTTTTCCTGTTTTTCTTTTCTTTTTATGCAGTCCCCAAGGAAACACACAACAACCTTCTAACTGTGGTTGTCAAACATAATTTAACTGCATTCTATTCTTTATTGAAGATACTAGCTTTAGAAAACAAAAACACTTTCCTTATCCCTTATGCGATAACAAATGCATATATCTACTCTTTCTTCCCGAGTGAAATTTTGGCATGGAATGGGTTGCCTGAACAAACCAGGAAAACCAGTAACTTAACATCATTTAGAACATTAATAAAGATGCAAGACTAGACTCAGAACACCGATGAGCGTACGACGCAATAATCTTTTCTATAGAAGGATCGTCTGTAATATATAAGAAAAGCTAGAATTTAGAGTATTTTTTTTTAGTTTCTGTGTTTTCTTCATTGAAAAAAAGAAAAAAAAACTGACATATACAAACTGACAATGTCTGTGTTTGAGGATCTGTTAAAAAAATTAAACACTCAAGATTTTAATTGGCGGTTTTCAGTCACTGCCTGAAATTATAAGGTTGTGTGTTTTTTTCAATACACTGCCCGTGTGTTCATTATATAAAAAAAAAAAAAAGAGAGAGAAAATGAATAAATATGCTGTGGAACAAGTGGCTCGATCACTCCATTTAAGGTCAGGAGCATAACAAAAATTGATTAATGCGCATAGAACGAAGAATAAATTGGGACTGTGTCCGTGCCGGGTTTCAATCAGAAATCCCTGTCTTAATGATTGTATTTTTAATTACTTTTTCATTAAAATTGTTTTTTTTTAATATTGTATTTTTGTTTTATCATTATGTTTTTAAAATTAACTTCGCTTTGCTTTCTTTAGCGTTTTGTTTCCGTTTTTCTTTATACATTGTTTTAAGAAGATAAGAAAAAGACAAGACGGACATATAGACATATAGTAGGTTATATGATATGATATATAGATAGATATAAAGATAATTAGAAAAGTATATATATGTATAATATATATATAGATGGCATAGATAGAACGTTTTCCACATTCAGCAAAATTCTATTATTAACAGCTGTAATCTATGTAAACGATCATCAAGAACAACAAGGACTTGTTTCATTGGTTCAGCTATTCCCCCTTTAAAAATGCTCCCCTTCTCAACATTTTCAAATATATATCTTTAACCCCCCCCCCCCCCCCGGGCCACCTATTTTTTTTCATCTAATACAAGACAAACCAAATCTTTATTTTCATATCTATGGTGCTATCAGACATCTCAGTCCGCGCTCGTGTGTGTGTTTGTGTGTGTGTGTGTGTTTGTGTGTGTGTGTTTGTATGTATCGCACTTTCCATTCTAGCCAGTTTTGTATAATTTCCATTACCTTCTAAATGTGTCTTTTTCTCTTGGACATTTAATCTAGCTTCATGCCGCAGCAAAGTTTCACAAGAGGAGGTCAAGTGTCAGGGGTCTTTTTTACAACGGCGTGAATGAGGGGAGGAAAACACACTCATAACTCCCCCTTTTTTTTTTTCGGTTTGTTTAAATTTTCGAGTCACAAAAAGCTGGTCAGTTGAGTGTGTACATAAAAATAGTATTTTCGTTTCCAAAAAGAATGTATTTTTTTCTTCTTTGATGTGATCCAGACTTAGTTTTGTCCAGTTGATAAATGAGATAAGGGTGGCGGGGGGAAGAGGGGAGGGGGAGAGAAGCTAGGGCGTTGAAGGGAGAACGGAACATTTTTAGAGAGGAAATGGAGAAGGGGTGAGTTTATACATTGGCTGAGTACCTAGATAAAGAAACAAAATGAGGGCGAAAGCGTGGGGGCCGAGTGATGGGGAGGGAGAGGGGGGAAGGGGAGATGAAGTCCAGACGCAGCGAAGAAATTCATTTTCTGAAAACACATGAGCGGTCTCTTCTCACGTAGAGATAACAGGTGATTTTATCGCCATACATCTTTCTGTATTCACATCTTTCCTTGCCAATTTGTTATTCCATGCTGCTTTGCTTTTTTTCTACTCTATCTCTTCTCGCTTTCCGAGCCCTCGCCGCCTCCTTCATCCCCTCTTTACCACCACTCATTGATATTATTTAAATAATGTTTCTTTATCTGTGTAAAAAAAATAAGAATTTTTTAAGGTGGGTTGGGGGGGGGGGGGGGGAAGCGATACAGCAACAAAAAAACTATATCTGAAAAAAAAAAAAAAAACCTTCCTCCACGTCTGGCGTGGAATTTCGAAATGAAATGAAAAGTACATAATATTTAGTGGGTTTCTAGATCGTAGTGATTCTAAGAGAATTGGGTGCCAAATGTACAGGAGTACTGGAGGCTGCCCAAACATTTGGAGTTGAACCAGTAAAGCATACATTGAAAATAAAACACTGAGAAAAAAAAACATGAAGGTTGAGGTAATGATAGGGGTGATGGTAAATATCTTTAACTTCAAATACAAGAATGTTTTACCAAAAAAAAAATATAAGTGACTTTTCTTTGTCTGTATCTCTGTGTAGCCTACTAGACACGGTAAACCTTTAATAAATGCACGTTCTGTCAAAGACTATAAAAGATGGACCGCTTGCTTGAATATTTCTGCTATTTGATGACTAGAATGACTTTTTTTCGGGAATTCCCGATTTCCTTTTGTAATGTACACTTCCGTTTTATTTAATCACTAGACTATGATTTTCTCAATGGAAAAGTTAAAATTAAGTTGAATACAGCGGAAACATTTAGACGAACATAGGAGCGTAGAAATGATTTATAAATAATTTTAAACTTATTAACATATGCTCAGAAAGAGACTCTGACTGACACGCTAACTAAAACTATTACAATAATAACAAGCATTAAAAACATTCTTTACTATTTCTAAATTGACATGTTGATCTATTCTATGCCCGCTAACTCTCCATATTTTCAGTTTATTGTAATAATTCATATAAAAGCTCATTCTTAAAAAAAGTAACTCATGCCAGCATGGAATATGTTTGCTTGACTTAGTCGGAAAACCAACAATTTTTAACACATTTAAAATCATTTTCAATACCCAGTGCTAGGGATAAAATCCAAACAACTCTCGTATGATGTAAATGTAAGACATGATAATCTTCTTCCCAGAATTGACGTCAGCACATTAAAAGATAAGATCAAGATGTAGCTCACCTTCACGATTATTGTTTCAGTCACTCAACGTATTGTGTCTTCTTGTTTTAAACAAGCCCCTCTTCCACTAATATTCTCTCTGTCATACTCACAATTTCTTCCCATCTTTCCAGGCCAATCCAGCCACTTTACTCTTAAAACAGCCCCCGCTACTAAGTGTACAATACCCACATACTAAACGTCTTTAGCCGTGTTTACCTTTCCCTGAATACGGTTATATATTTCAAAAGTCGTAACAGTTTATATATTTCTTGATAGTAGGTTGTTGTTCTTGTTGTTGTTTTCTTTCCGGAGATTTGGATGCAGTTCAAGATTTGAATAATAGAACAAGAGGTTAAGTTCTGACCTTCACCCTTAACGTTATCTTTATATTTATTTTGTATTTCTTTCTTCTTTTGTTTTTTTCTTTTTATGTTGCAGTTGGTATTTGTTGTGGTTTTATTTTTAGAGTCAAATTGTTTAAGTTTGTTTCTTAAGAATATTACCTACAGCATAGAAAACTTACTTGTTAAATGTTGAAAGTTAAGTACCGGTATATAAAAATGATATATGCTGGCGCTTAACTCATTCTGTCTTTTTGTCATATTGTCTCTCTCTCTCTCTCTTAAGTTGTCAACATCAATTAAAAAACATATTGGAAGCCAACGCAAAGAATTATTTACCAAAAAAAAACGGAGATAAGAATTTAAAGTACAAATAACTCTAACCCAAACTGATTGACATCGTTATGTCTATAGCGAAGATGTAGCTCAACACTTGAAGTAAATTCTCTTTCTTTCTATGATTGTTAACATAAAACAACAAAACACGGCTTTTTAAATATGAACAACCTACCCATGCAGTGGGTGGTTTTCAGTTATATTTCGTCTTCCCAGCGGCAAACTTAATGTCAGTTTAGAAAGTAAATATAATTTTGCTCTGTAATTAGTCAAACTGAGCATAAAATAGTTATCACATAAAAACGTGTAAAAATGTCCCATTATTTACTCCATGACTTGCTTGCATGTTGCAGACGCTCCTTCTAAAAAGAATATTTTTGCGTCCTACGCTCATCCGTGGTTTGAGTTTATTAGTTGCATTTTGATTATTGTTTTAAATGATGCTAAGTTACTGGTTTTCCTGTATTGTTCAGGCAACCCATTCCATGCCCGGATACCAGTCTCGAAGAAAGAGTACTTACATGCATTTTTTCTAAAAGATACGTCTTTTTGTCTTCTTTTTTATTTCTGAAAACTTTAAGACGAGTTGATAATTGAAACTTCACTTCAAGAAGCCAATTGAGAAGTATAAAATTTGAATTAAAACTACAGATAGTGTTTTCTTGTTAAAAAGTAAGAAGTATTAAAACATATGCCTATTTTATAGACCGGCTTTATTATATAAGATAAGATAAGATTGCTTTATTGATCAAAATAAATGGAAATTTGATTACATTACATGTAAGATATTATGGATGTTTTATACGCATACGTGGCGGTTATTTTATTTAGTGTCAATGAACAATTCCAGCTCGCCATTTAGTTGTCAGAAACGCTGAAAGAAATATGGCATGCACCCTTGATAATTATGGCTAGATGTGGTTTAAAAGTACAAAGACACACACAAACGTATAAGACTTATACAAATAATTCCGAATTTAGTCCCAAATTGTAGTCTTATTTTTTTTTTGGGTCTTTTAAAGTTTTGGCCATTTTTTGAAATGCTCTACTTTCAAGGTCAGGTTACATATATTATTGTGTGAGTCTGGCCTGGTGGCTGAGCGGCATCCTGGGTTGGAATCCTGGTGAAGGCTAGGATTTTTCTTTCCCTGGGAATCGAAGGGTTATCTTATCTTACCTTATACATTACAGCTCTGATGGGTACCTGAGATTAGTTGGGGTAAAGCAAAGGCGTTTGTGTATTGTGCTGCCCTCACAATCCCGAAGTATGCTGTGACCACAGAAACTGGTGAACTCTGCTTCACCGGCCCAATGATCAATTTGGTCTGACGAGTGCTTTACTGAACCGGGAATCTAATCCTGAAACCTTGTTTATGAACGCAAAGGAACGCCAACTTCTTATATGCATTCTTTGGCTATTCGTCTTTGAATAAATTCTTTGCAGTTCTTCTCTTAACCAAGTCCCATGCAACACTTGGTACTTACAATCTCTTCATTTGACACCCAATGTCAGAGGCTGAATCGCTTGCTCAAAAGTCGATGTTTGAAAAAGCATGTGAAACACAAATCATTTGTTTAAAATTTTTTTGAAAGGCTCAATGCAATGTCCTGGTGTCCTGTGTGTGTTGTGCCACCACTCACAATATCACATAGTCTTTGTTAAACAAATTCAGAGGCAACAAGTCGGTATCCATGTGAAGAAAACTAGTCGAGAACCGCTGACTGAGGACAAACCACGGAATTAATAATTGAATGTATTTAACAAAAACACATATTCTTAAGGGAGACAAAGAAAAAGGTGGTTTGGCTATCGATCTATGTTGCCTGGGAAGGTTTAGCTGCCATGAAATGAAATGATATTACTTAATCGAATGAGAGATGCCCGTCTTACGCTTAGTGACTTCAGCCTTCGAAAAGGCTAATTTGGATTCTACCATTTTTTTTACATCTGGTATGTTTGGTGCGTTGTGCTTGGGCGGATCACCAATTTAACTAAGTTGAAATAGGAAATTCATCTCTGCCAAATAAATAATACTTTTTATCAATGTATTTGCCTCTGCAAACACTATACACACAAAAAAATGTCGGATTTGTTTTATTGCTTCAGCGTGCCAACTGCCTAAAAGTCATTCTGATCTAGCCTTTAAAAGGTCTTTTAGAAGAGATTTGAATTGCATTTTACAGGTCTTCAGTGGGCCACTGAAAATGGCTCTACCTGCCAAGTCTGGCACGCATTGCCGTAGGATGCCGACCCCTGACCTAAACCACTGTTATTGTTGTAAGTAATGACGTAACGAAAAATGCGTGGAAAAGAGAAAAAGGGGGGGGGGGTTAAAGAAATGATATAATAAGCTTTGCATAAGGGCAAAACTCAGGATTAGCCACTCACACTACCATTCGGCATTTCGGCTCATACTCGGATTGGGCAAATAGTGCCTCCAAATACTCGGATTCGGTCCTCAGTTAGGTCCTATATTTTAATGCCTCGATGTTAACTCTTGGTGAATTCCTTAACGACGATCCTCCCCCCCCCCCCTCCTCCCATCCGGAGGGGCCCGCCCGAGTCACATGACCTCTCAATCACCAGCGAGTACTGGAAAGTAAATACCGCTGCACTTTAGATGTCTTATATCTAGATCTATAAATTTCATGTACATTTATAATTTATAGTTTATATGAGGATAGACATAAATACGTAAACGTTTTCTATACTTTTTGTCGTTATAGATTAAATAAAAAAAAAGTTTCAACTGGATTTATATTAGAACATATTTAGGTCCTGGACGATGATTTTGGACTTTGGGGGGGGGGGGAGGGGGAAGGGGTAAGGAGCTGGCATATCTACTGGGCAGAGGTACCCTATATATATTCGGAGATTTTGTCGCCGGTTGTTTCAGTGCTAAATGACTCACCACAACACAGATGTTTGATAGGGAGAACTCGCCTACGGAAATGAAGCTTTTGATCAAAAGTGTTTTAGTGGAAGAAAAAACCAGATTTATTAGGAAGGAGAGGGAGAGAGAGAGAGAGAGAGAGAGAGAGAGAGAGAGAGGGAGGGTGGGAGGGAGGGAGGAAGAGAGGGATGGAGGGATGGAGGGAGGGAGAGAGGGAGCGAGAGATAGCGAGTGTTCTTTGATCTTTAAGAGGCAGTGGATACTTATGATTTGATAAGATTTAAAAATGGGTAGTTTCCCGAGCGACGGAATACTCATAATTCATACTCTTATCACGTGTGCACGTGTGTGGGTGAGTAAGTAAGAGTGTGTGTGTTTGCTTATGCGTGTGTGCATGCGTACGTGTATGTGTGTGTATCTGCGTGTGTGTGTGTGTGTCTTTGTGTACGTCTTATTGTATGTGTGATTAGTACCAGCAGCAAAATAACCATTAGTGATGATGAGAATGATTTCAGAAGGCTGAAGGGACTGAATTGAATGAACAGTCGAGAAACTAAAAATGGACATAAGTAAATCTATTATCTTTTTATTAATATAGGCCTATTTATTTATTTCCTAGTTAGGAATAGACATTTTTTTTTCTAAATATATTACGAACAGAATTTTCAATTACATGGCCACAAAATTATCGGAAAATTCGTCGTGTGATTACTAATAAAACAAAAAAAAATATGATTAAAAATAAAAGAATAACAATTAATATCTATATTTATAATAAATGTATAAATTTTGATAATTTAAACGGGTATTTCTGGCGCTTTTTTTTACAAGACTGCCTCTACTTACTTGACCTCTATAAATTAATTTAAAATATTAGGCTAATATTTTTTTTACTGTATGCTATCTTGTTTATTTAAGTTTAAAAAAAAACAAAAAAACATCCTTACTAAACATAATTTGTTAGCAACATTAAATTTTAAATTGTTTCATTAGAAAACAACTTTTTTTAAAACATAATTGGGGAATGTTCTGTAAGTTCAAAGGGCAACGTGACATCTGAGCAGAAGTACTTTAATTACAGAAACTATATGTAGCCTTACGAATCTCTATATCTGTTGAGATTTGAGATACAAGCTGTAAACTGTCTTATACTGACAAAACGAGATTGTGCTAATTACATTTTGCGTTGGAAATTGTAAATAAAATGTATATATATATAAACTTTGTATGTTTTGTTAATAATAATTACACGCGTATATTAAATGTTATTATTGATTAAAAAAGCGTGTTCTTGTTATTAATAAAACATAAAAAGTTTATTTCTAATGAACAATTTAATATTGAAATTTAAAAAAAGTATAACGTATGAGTTTATAATGAACGTAGAGCTTGTTTAATGTTCTCATAATATAAAAGTTCCTTTGAGATAATACTTTTTTTTATAAACAATAAGCTCCTGTTTCATGTTTGAGCCTACAAAAATGAAACTTCGATCCTTTTTACTCTATTGTAATTAATAAAACCGTTGATGTTGCTTTTGCTGGTTTGTCTTTAGTAGTTTTGTGCGTGTTGTGTTTTTGTTTCGGGGGGAGGGGGGAGGAAACCGTTTGTTAATGTACATTTGTTAAAATTAAAAATCTATTTCCAAACTATTATTGTTGTTTTTAAAAAGTATTAAAAGAACAATCCGCCAAACGTAAACAACAAAGAAATGAATTCTCATTACATTACATATAGGGAACGAAAAAAAAATACGAAAACAAAAAGATAATTTTATATTTCCAGTTATGTAGAATGTTCAACCAGATCTTGGGGCTGTGTAGTTTTAAATGAAACATGTTATGTTTACAGAAAGATCTACACTGACATGGGTAGAAGGGGTATGCGGTGGGGTGGGGTGGTGGTATTACATAATTTATATTTTTATCTGACTTCTAATTTTTATTTATTTATTTTTTGGCTTAAAAGTTTTATCGGTTAGCGGTCCTTATGTTGGAAGTTAGTTGGCAGCAGGAATCTCTACTCCCCCCCCCCCCCTGTTTTATCTGGGGCATCAAGGAAAGATAAGTGTGTCAGAGTTTCACGTAATGCTGGCCTTTAATGAGACCGCTTTTCCTCCCCCTTTTTGCTTCTGGAGTTTTAATTCACCTGGTAATATTTTTGTATCTGGCTGTCAAAGTGCTTAAAGATATACTGTATATAGAGGATTGTTTATGTATTTTTTTTATGGTTAGAGCATACCTATATAAATTACACATATATACATACACTTATGTGTACGTCTACTTCAATTTGTTATCATGCTGTATTATAAAGATAGACGAACATTTGGTGGCACGACTGGCTGACTCACTGACTGAAATACAGTGATAGGAAAATAGGTAGAAAGATAGGTAGATAGGTAGATTGATAGATAGACAGACAGACGGACGGACATATAGATAGATATGTAATAGATAGGTATACATTATGATGAATAGACTGATGGATATGCAGATAGATAGAAAGATTATCGCAAGATAGATGAATAGATATATGATAGTTATATAGATGGATATTTAGATAGAAGGTACATAGATAGATAGATAGATAGATACATAGAGAGATAGATAGATAAATAAATACGCAGATTGATCGTAAGATATTAGCTAGATAGATAAATGGATGGATTTAAGACATATTTAAATAAATAGATAGTCTAGTTATGTACATAGATAGATAGATAGATAGATAGATAGATAGATAGATAGATAGATAGATAGATCGATAGATAGATAGATACACAGATAGATAGATAGGCTTGTAGTCTATTCCTATTTATCTCACCCTCTGTCTCCCCTTTTCTCTCTTTATTCTCTCTCACCTTCTTCTAATACTTTCTCTGCGTTTTCCTCTTGAAAACATTATTTCGCATATTTGTTTCCTTTTACCTTTACTTCTCTGACGTAACAACACACTTTTCTCCCCTATTATATGCTCTCTCTCTCTCTCTCTCTCTCTCTCTCTCTCTCTCTCTCTCTATCTCTTTCTCTCTCTCTCTCTCTCTTTCTTTACATTTCTATAAGTAAACATTCCAAAAATATATAAAAAAAACAATCATAGGCATCATCAAGCCATTTTTTGTTTGTTTTGTAGCGCGAAAGTTAAGAGTGAGTCCTTCGACATCCACCCCTCGCTCCGCCTCACCCTCCGCAATACCCTCCAGCGGTGTATCGTGTCCTTGTGATCAAGAAACAGTACATAAAAGCGCCCCCCTTACACCTTCTCATGTTATACTAAAAAGCAACAACACCTCCTTGCACCTCAATATCACCTCATCCATGATCCTGCACACAAATAGATATTTTTTTCTTATACAACTCACTAGCAATCAATCTTACTTAGGCAGAACATACCATTCTATATCTTTTCTTCTATCTTCTATCTCTCTAAATTCTTTCATTTTCTCTGTCAGGTGCATTGTTTTCTTTATCTCACTCTCTTTCTCTCTCTCTCTCTCTCTTTCTTTATCTCTCTACCTACCAAAAAGGATTAACCTGGTTCGTATTCACCAATCTGCTCTACTTTCATTGTAAAACTTTTTAAAGTGAAGATATTTTTACGTCATCTTTTAATACGCTCCCAAAAAAATAAAAAATAAAAATAATACCACGTATAAATGGAAATAACAAAATGTAGAAAAAAAATGTAAAGAAAAATGTAAAGAAAAAATGTAAAGAAAAAATGTAAAGAAAAAGGAAATACAATATAAGGAAAAGGTAGGTTAACCCTTACAGTCCCGGGCGCTTATATTGCGGAACTGAAGGCAGCATAGATAGAAGTAGGTCGGTACGGGAAGGGTTAAATGAAAAGTTAAGAAAAAACAAAATGATGAAGGAAATGAAAATTGAACGTTAGGCCTATACGAAATGCATTTCTTTCAATGTGCGGCTTGTTTATTTCAATAAGACATTTGCACAAAGAAAAACACAAAAACTACAAAAATTTAAAGTAGGCCTATATAAAAAAAATTGCACGTGCCGTGAAAAAAAATATTCCAGCGAATTTTTATTTCGGGTAGAAATCGGTTACCATAACTACGAGAAGTTTTATGGGCCGTAAATGTTAATTTTTTTTTCCCTACACTACCCTCCCACTGCGCATGTCTTGTGTGTAAACGTCAGCATAATCTGAAAGTATGACATCATTACTATCTGCGGTTTTCGTCATCAAGTTGTAGAGCCAAAGAGAAGAGATAGACTATTTAAAATAAAACGTAAAAAAGACAGGCAGATCTACGATCTAAGATAAAATTTTCTTTTTAGAAATAATGCATTCTTTTCATATGATTATTTTTTTTTTTTTTTACAGCTACAGAAAATAAACGAAAATACAAATCTAAAAATTTACAGTCAGAAAGAGTTATATTATTTAGCCTTTTTTTGTTGTAAATTTAGTATAAGTATTGATATCAAGTAATTCGGCTTAATGTGCTTTGACATGAAAGGCTAAAAGGTGGACATGGATTTCACCGCCCCTTCTTATTTTCGATAGCTTTTACCTAAGTTTACGCCATCAAAGATACTGCTCTCCTCATCACAGTTATAAATTGAATTGAATTGTTGTATTTTCGGCTGATCAACAGACCTTGTTTACGTTGTTGTCATGCTTTTCTTGTATCCATTTTAATGTTCTTATATCTTTAAATTATGTAGAACAGTTGGATGTCTTTAATATCGTTTATTATATAGTTTGGTTTAATTTTGCTGAAATGTTCATGAAGAATTCTAAAGTAATAGTATTTATGTCAAATTTCACAAAATGTACTGCATTCCAACAAAATGTTCGAAACTGTTACGGTGACATTGCAGAAAGTACACATTAGAGCCGTTTCTCGTTTTAAGAGAAAGTAATGTGTTCGTTTTGTATTCGCTGTCATCACAGTTAATCCTGAGAGATTCCATTGTAGAAGAAGTTTGTTGGAGTGCGCTCGATTGAAGTCTTCACTATGGAACAGCTTGCCCCCAGACGCTGAGTAGTCTACTTCTAGAAAAAAAAAAGAGTTCTTTGAAAGAGATTAAGGACTTTACTCTTTAACAAGCGTATTTTGTGCGTTGTCTCACCCGCTATTCCCTACGTCTGCTACTGAATATAGAGCAAGAGCGCAGTGAGCATCCTATGCGATAATATGGAGGGATGCGCTATACAAATGGCCGCCATATCATACATTTACTAAAGGGCATCAGGCGATTGGCGATTGACGAGTCCCAAGAGCCAGACTGCCAAAAAACAGTAACAAATGGCCAACTCGTGCCTCATAAATACGTTTTGTGTGTCGTCTGCAATAATTTTTTATCTTTATCGATATGTAGGTGTGACCTTTATTGACACACAAATACAGTAGCCGGGGTTTCAAAGGTATTAGTTGTGGCCCGCGGGCAGTAAGTTTGACACGCTCCATTGAAAATCTACCAGCGTATAGTGCATCATTTGACACCCATGCTATGGTTTTATGAATTGACAAATGTGCATACAAATAAACTTTAAACAGAATTAAAATACACCAGTGCTTTTTTTTTTAATTCCTTTTCTGTATAATTTATGTCCTATTGTAAGACTTATACAGTGATGGGGGGGGGGGGGGGGTCACGAAGATAGTTTTCTTGTATCTCATACGAAGGCATACAGGCGTAAACTAGGGTTTGATCCCAAGACTTATTAAATGGTGTCAAGTGCTCTGATACTAGTCCAAACTCACCATATCGACTTTTGTACAACTCACAATTCACAATCATATTTGATTTTGTTTTTTTCAAATATGCGTCACAACAATCTTCGTCTCAAAGACCTCCCTCTCTTTTTCCTCCATTAAACATCTAGTTGTAGCCGATACGTTGCCACATAATCCCATAGTATGAACTGTACAAACTCCACTTAACCTGCACTACTGATAACAGTGTGGTAATAGTTAACTTCAATAAGTTGTATTATTAAGAAATATAGTTTGCTTTTATTAACAGACATTTTTTTGGGGGGTTTAATAAAAAAAGTGTGGAATGCGTTTCTTACAGGTAGGCCTAATTGATTAATTCGTTATGGCCAATTAAGTTTACTTGATTACCTGTAGCTATTAATGAGGATTGTGGTGAATATCTAGCGTAACAAAGTATGATTGTCATTCAGGTCCTATACACAGTGGTATTCATAATACATACCGGTAATTATAAAATACGTTTCGATATTTATTAGCTGATAAATTGTTGGCACTGACAATATATACAGTATTGATAGAAGTTGTTGGTATTCCTCAAACATATTATGAATCGTACTGGGTCTACATTGTGTATTGATGATGAAAATAAAGATATTATAGTACGTGGCGTATGAGCTGAAATATCAACGTCAAAATGGGGGTGCGGGGGGGGGGGAACGGATGCAAATAGAGCAATGTCGCAAGGGGAAGTAGGGAGGGACAAGTATTTCAAGTTTGAGGGGGAGAGATAGAGAGAGATACAATAAATAGCACATTTTGAAGAAGTGCAAAATTTCATCCTAAACTGTTTAAAATCTATTATTTTATCTAGCTATTACATTTTTTTCTTTCTGAACAGGCGACATAAGAGTTAGGGCGTGTGGAATACAAGCCCTCCCCAAATCAACCTTTCAAATGTCGAAAAAGTCCAAAGATGTAGCATCTTAGGGACTTAATATCTGGATCTTATCTTGCTCTAGATGTAGCATCTTAGGGACTTAATATCTGGATCTTATCTTGCACTAGATGTAGCATCTTAGCCACTTAATATCTGGACCTTATCTTGCTCTAGATGTAGCATCTTAGCCACTTAATATCTGGATCTTATCTTGCACTAGATGTAGCATCTTAGGGACTTAATATCTGGATCTTATCTTGCACTAGATGTAGCATCTTAGGGACTTAATATCTGGACCTTATCTTGCTCTAGATGTAGCATCTTAGCCACTTAATATCTGGATCTTATCTTGCTCTAGATGTAGCATCTTAGGGACTTAATATCTGGATCTTATCTTGCTCTAGATGTAGCATCTTAGGGATTTAATATCTGGACCTTATCTTGCTCTAGATGTAGCATCTTAGGGACTTAAGATCTGGACCTTATCTTGCTCTAGATGTAGCATCTTAGCCACTTAATATCTGGACCTTATCTTGCTCTAGATGTAGCATCTTAGCCACTTAATATCTGGACCTTATCTTGCTCTAGATGTAGCATCTTAGCCACTTAATATCTGGATCTTATCTTGCTCTAGATGTAGCATCTTAGCCACTTAATATCTGGATCTTATCTTGCTCTAGATGTAGCATCTTAGCCACTTAATATCTGGATCTTATCTTGCTCTAGATGTAGCATCTTAGGGACTTAATATCTGGATCTTATCTTGCTCTAGATGTAGCATCTTAGGGACTTAATATCTGGATCTTATCTTGCTCTAGATGTAGCATCTTAGGGACTTAATATCTGGATCTTATCTTGCTCTAGATGTAGCATCTTAGGGACTTAATATCTGGATCTTATCTTGCTCTAGATGTAGCATCTTAGGGACTTAATATCTGGACCTTATCTTGCTCTAGATGTAGCATCTTAGCCACTTAATATCTGGATCTTATCTTGCTCTAGATGTAGCATCTTAGGGACTTAATATCTGGATCTTATCTTGCTCTAGATGTAGCATCTTAGGGACTTAATATCTGGACCTTATCTTGCTCTAGATGTAGCATCTTAGCCACTTAATATCTGGATCTTATCTTGCTCTAGATGTAGCATCTTAGCCACTTAATATCTGGATCTTATCTTGCTCTAGATGTAGCATCTTAGGGACTTAATATCTGGACCTTATCTTGCTCTAGATGTAGCATCTTAGCCACTTAATATCTGGATCTTATCTTGCTCTAGATGTTGCATCTTAGGGACTTAATATCTGGATCTTATCTTGCTCTAGATGTAGCATCTTAGGAACTTAATATCTGGATCTTATCTTGCTCTAGATGTAGCATCTTAGCCACTTAATATCTGGATCTTATCTTGCTCTAGATGTAGCATCTTAGGGACTTAATATCTGGATCTTATCTTGCTCTAGATGTAGCATCTTAGGGACTTAATATCTGGATCTTATCTTGCTCTAGATGTAGCATCTTAGGGACTTAATATATGGACCTTATCTTGCTCTAGATGTAGCATCTTAGCCACTTAATATCTGGATCTTATCTTGCTCTAGATGTAGCATCTTAGGGACTTAATATCTGGATCTTATCTTGCTCTAGATGTAGCATCTTAGGGACTTAATATCTGGATCTTATCTTGCACTAGATGTAGCATCTTAGGGACTTAATATATGGATCTTATCTTGCACTAGATGTAGCATCTTAGGGACTTAATATATGGATCTTATCTTGCTCTAGATGTAGCATCTTAGGGACTTAATATATGGATCTTATCTTGCACTAGATGTAGCATCTTAGGGACTTAATATCTGGATCTTATCTTGCTCTAGATGTAGCATCTTAGGGACTTAATATCTGGACCTTATCTTGCTCTAGATGTAGCATCTTAGCCACTTAATATCTGGATCTTATCTTGCTCTAGATGTAGCATCTTAGGGACTTAATATCTGGATCTTATCTTGCTCTAGATGTAGCATCTTAGGGACTTAATATCTGGATCTTATCTTGCTCTAGATGTAGCATCTTAGGGACTTAATATCTGGACCTTATCTTGCTCTAGATGTAGCATCTTAGGGACTTAATATCTGGACCTTATCTTGCTCTAGATGTAGCATCTTAGCCACTTAATATCTGGACCTTATCTTGCTCTAGATGTAGCATCTCAGCCACTTAATATCTGGATCTTATCTTGCTCTAGATGTAGCATCTTAGGGACTTCGTATCTGGACCTTATCTTGCTCTAGATGTAGCATCTTAGGGACTTAATATCTGGATCTTATCTTGCACTAGATGTAGCATCTTAGGGACTTAATATATGGATCTTATCTTGCACTAGATGTAGCATCTTAGGGACTTAATATATGGATCTTATCTTGCTCTAGATGTAGCATCTTAGCCACTTAATATCTGGATCTTATCTTGCTCTAGATGTAGCATCTTAGCCACTTAATATCTGGACCTTATCTTGCTCTAGATGTAGCATCTTAGCCACTTAATATCTGGACCTTATCTTGCTCTAGATGTAGCATCTTAGCCACTTAATATCTGGACCTTATCTTGCTCTAGATGTAGCATCTTAGCCACTTAATATCTGGATCATTTTCTTGCTCTAGATGTAGCATCTTAGCCACTTAATATCTGGATCTTATCTTGCTCTAGATGTAGCATCTTAGCCACTTAATATCTGGACCTTATCTTGCTCTAGATGTAGCATCTTAGCCACTTAATATCTGGATCTTATCTTGCTCTAGATGTAGCATCTTAGGGACTTAATATCTGGATCTTATCTTGCACTAGATGTAGCATCTTAGGGACTTAATATCTGGATCTTATCTTGCTCTAGATGTAGCATCTTAGGGACTTAATATCTGGATCTTATCTTGCTCTAGATGTAGCATCTTAGGGACTTAATATCTGGATCTTATCTTGCACTAGATGTAGCATCTTAGGGACTTAATATCTGGATCTTATCTTGCACTAGATGTAGCATCTTAGGGACTTAATATCTGGATCTTATCTTGCACTAGATGTAGCATCTTAGGGACTTAATATCTGGATCTTATCTTGCTCTAGATGTAGCATCTTAGGGACTTAATATATGGATCTTATCTTGCACTAGATGTAGCATCTTAGGGACTTAATATCTGGACCTTATCTTGCTCTAGATGTAGCATCTTAGGGACTTAATATATGGATCTTATCTTGCACTAGATGTAGCATCTTAGGGACTTAATATCTGGATCTTATCTTGCTCTAGATGTAGCATCTTATGGACTTAATATATGGATCTTATCTTCCTCTAGATGTAGCATCTTAGGGACTTAATATCTGGATCTTATCTTGCACTAGATGTAGCATCTTAGCCACTTAATATCTGGAGCTTATCTTGCACTACCACTGAGACCAAACACTGCACCGCACTATATATATATATATATAGCCTATCTTCTCATCAAGCAAGTGACGTTCTCCGGAACACAGGGGCGGATTTCTATTTTGAAAACATTCATTCTGCGTCCCCTCCCCCCTCCCCCCCCCCCCTAGGGGCGTAAACAGGAGATTCCTCTTTACCGTGTAATCACCCGTAGCCCCCATCGTTAATTTGTTTGTGATTGTGTATCTCGCCGACCTGTTCCCGGGCTATGAGCCCCCACCGGGGCTTCCGCCAGGATACCGCAGCGGTCAGTGGAGATAAAGAAAATAGCAGGGAGTACTTATTAAGTAAGACACATTCACTAAGATATTGACCTTACCGTTGAAGAGTAAGCACCTAGCGGAAATAGCTCCATTACGTCTTTTATCACTTCTAGACGTACAGATATACTTCCGTTACCTTAACAGTTGGGTGTGCTATGATATAATCAAATATATTAGTTGAGGCTCTGTCTATCTTATATGTTGCAGACGCTCCTTCTGTAAAGAAGATTATTACGTCCTACGCCTATCCGTGCCTACCTAGAATTTGAAAGCATTCGAAAATAGGCCTAATCGTAATTTTGAACCGATAATTCGTAATCAAATTTTTAAAATAAAAAAGCACTGTCATGATAATTTAATAACCTATTCATTAACATATCGACCACAAACGCTCTATCAATGACAATGTTTAGAAGTAGGCTTGCCCAAAAATTTGCCTAGGCTTATATTAACTATACACCATAAGTTGTATATTCTTTGAAATGTAATTGTAAATTAATTTGATTAAATGTGTTATTAGTTTCACTCTTGTCTTATCTTATTTATTACAGACGCTCCTTCTATAAAGACGATTATTGCGTCCTACGCTCATCCGTGGTCTGAGTGTTTTAAATGATGTTAAGTTACTGGTTTTCCTGTTTTTTTAAGGCAACCCATTCCATGACAGGACCTTCGGTGCGCCGGCCGAACACGCTGCCCCACAGCCATCGTACCACTTTGGCATTCTTAGTGAGAAATTAGAGACATGATCGAAGTCATTCAAATTCAGATGATTGGGTTGCCTGTATGGCCGTTGGTACGTGTTGATTTAGGCAACAGGAGGAAACCATTATGTCAAGTAAACAATAATTAAAATTCCATTTTATGCAAAGTATATAGTTAGTTACCTATTTTACATCAATTACAAAACAAAATAAAAGAAAAAGGTTGCACACACCAATAAATAATATTTAATAAACCCAATGGCCTCCGGCTTCCAGTAAAAATGTATGCTTGGTCGGGCCCAACCTCTTCACATTGCTGCGCCCCTGTATTAAAGTGTACGGTATTGGGAGACCGTCTAGGACATTCTAAAATTATTTTTCCAACTGAGAACATTGATTAGCTTATGCCAAGACGTATTCAATATGTGATGAGAAAGATATCTTTTAAATGTATTTTGCCAACTTATCTCCATCTTTTAAATGTATTTTGTCAATTATTCTCCTGCAGACAGGTGCATAGTAATATCAGATCGGTTTATCATATATAGCACATTGGTGCCGCGGCCCGCGGGCGAAAATCCGGCACGGCGTATAGTTATAAAAATTATAGTTTGTAATTTGTTCGCTATAGTTTTATAGTTATAAAAGCTATATCCTGCCCACGAGTGAATTTCAGGCAAACGTATTTTTAATAGCCTAGTGATATGAAGTGCAAATTAAATTTCCTAATGTAGCATCTATATCGAACGGAAATCTGACCAGACAATCCCCACATATACAGTTGTGATGGAAACTACTGCAATAATCCTATGGACCAGCATCGTCTGTAAGGGATTCTCTAAGTGGTAGTTCGGCCCATGAGTTTGAAAACCAACGTCACAAAAATTTCAGAGCACCTTTGTGAACATGTCTGATACTGGTTGCGCCACTTAGCCGTATAGCGTTTTATGGCAGCCAACAAAGAGTATTGCTTTAGTCTAAGGTCTACAAATATATCTTGTTGTATTTAATTTACCTTTTTGTTTTAAATATTATTTTTCTTACTCAACGCCACCGATTTACATAATAATAATCATCTTCAATCACTTGACAGTTGTGGTCGTTGGGGGAGCGAATGAACACCTCAGCAGTCATCTTTCTCCACTTTTTCTTGAGCGGCTGTCAATAGTTCAGTCATTTGCAGCGTTGCCCAATCTTTTATAATATTGTCGAACCAGCATTTCCACTGACGGCTTATGCGACGTCCACCTTCTACAAAGAGCCTTGCAGGATGGTTTTTGGCAGGTTATTATGCCGCAACAACATTTAGCATATTATATTTTCACAAATTTTTATAGATTCAATAATCTATGACTCATACACTCTCGATGTTGTTGTTTTTTTTTACCATTTTCGCCCATGCACTCCCGAGGCCATCCATTTTTCAACGTTGCATCTGAATATTTTCTTATCGTAACGCTAACAGTAACTTGACCACGTAACCAAGAGTCTACAGATGTTAATATAGAAAGCATTTAAAAAAAAGTTTTCTCCTTGCGATTCTAGATTTCTTGTATCTTTTTATCTTCCATACTTTTGACTCGAGTAAGGGGAAATTTGTGTTTTTATGTAGACTATAATTTTGTTCTTGTTTCTTTTCTTAGGTTTTTTTTCCTATTTTTTTATGTGATGTAAAAAATAAGTTTAAGCAAAAATTTGTTGCGGAACTTTATTGTACTGGTTGTGGGAAATGTGAAGGAATTATTTTTGGATTCAATAAACAATTTATGTGTCGATTTATTTTAGTAGCAATATTCGTATAGTAATAGTTTCTATTGGATTTCCGTGTGCTTAATTCTGATACAATTTGTGGGCACATTTTTTATAGCTTTTTTATTACATCCGTTTGTTGCGAGTTAATGAAACAAAACATAATAATTGTAGGAGCCTCAATATGAAGGTATATTTCAACCATTTATTTTGTCACTGAGGTCTAAGCTGTACTGTTTCGCCATTACAATTTTGCACATTAAGCTTATTCGTTCCATTCAAACTCATTGTGAAGCTCAAACGTGTTGTTTTTAGTCTATTAGTACAACATACAAAATGCTAGCGGAATCGAACTTTGATTTTTTATTTGCGGAGTTTGTGACCAGCTACTAAAAGGACGATTTTCTAGCGAAAGTATTTTATTAAATGACTTAAATCAACCGCCACATATTCCACATTCGCAGACACGACACATACACACAGGACACACACACACACACACACACATACACACACTTACACACACTCCAAATTAAACAATAATCTAAGTGGCTTTCAATTTCTTTTTAAAATGATTTGCGCAAACTGAGGCGATTCACTTGCTATTGCACATACCTTTGCGTAAATCTCTGGGAACGGCGAAGCACTCAAGAAGTGATTAAAGGATTACGTAAAACAAGCAAACTTTGATTGTGCCAGAATTATGCCGTTGTTGTCTTTAAATTTTGTTCTGTTTTGGTTTTTATTTTGATGAAGATTTAAATATTTACACGATGGTGAGAGCATAACCGTTTTTTTTAGTTTGCTAGATTGCACAGTAAACTTGCACAATCTATCATATTATCCCCTATTTGCTCCTGTTTACTAGTAATTGAATTTCGCGCGTGTAGGCTTGGTTCCAAAAATCCTTCCCTGGCAGAATTGGGGCTTTTAGTCAGTGCCTTTACAAGCTTATGTGGCGCCCCAGGGCAAAAGTTTTAGCGCCACCCCCTTGCATACTGTAACTGCTTGTTTAGTGCTATGTTTGCTATATTTAGACTACATTTAATTTTGCCGCCCCCCCCCCGCCTGGAAGTGCCGCCCCCGGGCAAATGCCCCCCCTCTGCCCCCCCCCTATGTGAGGGCACTGCTTTTAGTACATGTCGTGCCTAAGTACTGATACGGAAGCTTAAAGGACAAAGTTAAAGTATAGGTTGAAGCAAATGGACAAAGTCCAACCTGTATAGGTTGAATCAAATGGACTTAGTGACCTACATATGAATTGTTTGACCATCTCAATGACTAGTTTTTTTTTCATTGTTCCCATCAAATGTCTGATAAACCGATAGAGCTGATGGAGATATTGGGACACTCGAGGCAAAAGAATAAAAACAACAACGGTGTTTTACCAGGATTTGAACTCGATAAACTAGAAGCCTATGCTTTTTTACTAGAACATCCACATCCAAGTGTGCCTTCTACATCTATATATCATAATAGTTTTATCAGAAGAAGTAGAAACATTAATTTCGTGTGGCTTTTTTATATATTGTTTTACATTAAATTAATGACCTTAAACTCCGCTATCTTAGGAACTCGAGAAAAACATTAAACTTGCCAGTTGGGCCACACTGTGTACATTTTTTGGTCAGGTTCCAAGACTTTGTGTCATTCCAGAGTCTGTTTTTAAACAGTAGGCAGCAGGGCACGAGATCTGGACGCTATCACGTGATTATTTAGGGCAGGCAGAAGAAGATAGAGAAGATGCCAGTTAGAGCATTACATTAATTTGATGGTTTTTGGCGCTATTTTTAAAAAAACAGGTAGCCAGGTTTTTTGCGTTCATGTTAAAACTATCTCGAAGGAATTATTTTTGTGTATGTGTGAAGATTGTGTGTTTATTACCGTGTATGTGTGTGTGTGTGTGAACTATATAAGCTTCGTAACAAAATAATATTCCCCCCTTTTGGCAAAGATTAATTGTGCTTTAAACCAGGAGCAAAGGGTTAACAAACCTTTATACGAGAATGTTAGTTTGATGTTGTTTTTTTCCAAAGAGATTTTAGAACCTTAATCATTGTATTTGCTATTATAAAATAGTGTATACTGTCGGTTTTAAATCTTATTTTGTAGCCAACACTCTGTGGTCAACTCTACAGGTGGTCTAAGGTATCGGACCTTGGGCCTTGAGCATCACACACGCAGGGCATCTTAACCCTTTACAACACAAGCAGACGAAGTTGATATGCGAAAATCTCAACTCTTCTTGGTCTCCGTTTTCACGCTGTTTATTTTTAACTCTTATAAAAAAATGAGTTTCCTAGATTTTCTTACAAGCTAAACTTAATCAGGACATTTTTCCCTCCATGGCAATATTCTTAACTTTTATTATTTTATATGATAAGCCTGAAGATATATGTTTTTTTTAAATATTCCAGACATATTTCAGTCTTTATGGTTTCATCCGGTTTCCCTTCATTTTTGTGTGTATGTTATACAGGGGTTCCGAAAATCGTTTTTGGTAGAGAAACATTTTCAAAGTCATTTCCTTTTCTAGAGAAACAACTTCATGTTTAGTGTTTTATATCCGTTAATGAGTAGGCTATTTACACAAATTATCTTTCCCATGAAATTTTTTAGTGTTTTATATCCGCCAATGAGAAGGCTATTTACAAAAATTATCTTGGCCATGAATTATTTTTTAAATGTTTTATATCCGCCAATGAGTAGGCTATTTACACAAATTATCTTGGCCATGAAATTTGTAAGTGTTTTATATCCGCCAATGAGTAGGCTATTTACAAAAATTATCTTGGCCATGAATTAATTTTTAAATGTTTTATATCCGCCAATGAGTAGGCTATTTACACAAATTATCTTGGCCATGAAATTTTTAAGTGTTTTATATCCGCCAATGAGTAGGCTATTTACAAAAATTATCTTGGCCATGAATTAATTTTTAAATGTTTTATGTCCGCCAATGAGTAGGCTATTTACACAAATTATCTTGGGCATGAATTAATTTTTAAATGTTTTATATCCGCCAATGAGTAGGCTATTTACACAAATTATCTTGGCCATGAATTAATGTTTAAGTGTTTTATATTCGCCAATGAGTAGGCTATTTACACAAATTATCTTGTCCATGAATTAATGTTTAAGTGTTTTATATTCGCCAATGAGTAGGCTATTTACACAAACTATCTTGGCCATGATTTTTTTTAGTGTTTTATATCCGCCAAAAAATAGGCTATTTACACACATTATTTTTTCAATGAATTTTACAATAACTATTTTGGCCATGAATTTTGCACCAATCATCTTGGACATAACTTTTACACTAACTAAGCTTATCTTGGACATTGGACAATATACTGTCTTCTTGTGGATAAGGCTTTTAATACTGATTACACATTCTTAATTACCTTATTCGTTAAGAATTGTGCGCAACAAAAGATTGTGTCTTTGCATTTTTTTCAAGGAAATTTAATTATAATTATTGTTATATTATATTATTGCGCCACAAAACGATAATATATTATAAGCTTTCTAAAAGGCTGATATCCGCATTTGTGCACTCTGTTGTAATGTTGCTCACGCGCTCGGCAAGTTGTGTGTGTGCAATATAATATATATAGACCATTATGACCAAATGTTTCGTTATATTCCTAGAAATTTAAACATAAAAACATACACATATACATATATATAAATATTTTTTACATGTATATATATATATATATTACATATTCAAAGAACTTGGTTTCTGGTTCTTTATCGCCCTCGCTTCTGCCCTCGACTCTGTACATCCTCTAAAGTTTCCTTCATAAGCTAAATGGGGGGAAGATAACACCTTATCTTGTTTATAGTTGACTTATCAGGGGCTGGTACCTTTTCTAGCCACGGAGGACGCGTCCATACAGTAGCATAGCAAATGTTGGTAAAAAAAAAAAAAGAACATGAATTTGTCAGACTAAAAGGGTATGAAGTGGGAAATCGTTTTAAAAATATAAGCGTATTTATACATTAGTTAGATTAGCGTAAAAATTAAAGAGAGTTTGTATATAGGTATGGTAGAAGGAACCACAGTCTTAGAATAACTAGAATAAATAGTAGCATCGAACATGTTCTCATGAATGGGTCCCCTCCCCCCCACCTGAATATTTAGGATTTCTGTTCGATTATTAGTTTT
>OX421507.1:18647078-18679578 GCA_949126835.1 Anisus vortex
TTCTTGGGAATTATTCAGTGTAAGTATATATGACATCATTGTTAAGCTGACTTGCTGCGTACTAATCATACGAACTGGGTAGTTAATGTAATGTTTAAAAAATGTGCATATATTTTTTATTCATTTAATATTTATATATTTTTCAACTACTTTTTACAGTTTGGTCATTATAACGTTATAAATTAAGGATATTAGTCTTTTATAAAAGAAGAATATGATACATAATATTAGAAATATTAGCGCAAATAAAACGGGCTGATTATCTCCCTTTAATTAAATTAAATTCTTTTTTATGGGAAAAAGATGTTAATTATTTCGGACGACTGCATGACCTGTTGTTTTTTTTTTTTCAAAAGTAAAACCTCAGTATTTTGTTTTAATTGCTGTGTTGGCACGTTGAAAGAAATGAGTTGGTCTTGTATTGCACTTTGGGCACGCGGCCTCAAAAAGGTTCGCCATCACTGACATAGACTATCATGATAAAGTAAGCAAATCAATTCCAATTATTTAGATGTGAGAAAAAAACGTGTTATTTTGAGTACAAATACAAAAAAAAAGCTAATCTGTTAATATTTTCTATAACAATAAACGTTTGATGTTATAACGAAAACGCAAACTTTAAAATGCTACCTAACATTTTAAGACCTATACGGTACTAGAACAATATCTATGAACTTAAACAACTGTTAAGGAAAGAGCTCAAAATTCATTACATATTTACCACTGGCTTAATGCTTATCCATAAAAAAATATGTTAAATAAAGCAGCGCTCACGAGTTTATGTGTACCCGCTGCACAACGCCCTGACGCCTGTACTTTTCCCCATCTAATGGCAGATAGGTCCACCTATCAAAGCTGGGAAGACTCAGGGACACCTACCAGACCCTGAAAAAGTGTAGATTACTCAATTTAGAAAAATCATTAGGAAAAGATGTTAAAAGCAAAGTCGTAAGAACACATAAAGCATTAAATGCTAACTTAAAAACAATATAAATATTCAACAACATAAAAGATTTAGACAATAATGTGTTTTCTTTCTTTTTTCAATTGGCATTCGGACATAAAAATTTTGTTGCCTGAAGTAGTGCAATTATTATTTAGAAAATAAAAATAACAAATAAACTAGACTTTAACCATAGAACTAAGTAGGACATATTATACATCTTTACTTTAGAAGCACCTGCTGTGATTTTAAGATTAAATAATTGCTCCAGATTGTGACGACTAGACTTCATTTTGCATTCTGCAGATGTTTTAGTTTATTTGTCTTTATTTGTGTTTATATTTTATTTGTGTTTATTTGTGTTTATTTGTGTTTATAATTTATTTGTGTTTATAATTTATTTGTGTTTATTTGTGTTTATATTTTATTTGTGTTTATTTGTGTTTATAATTTATTTGTGTTTATAATTTATTTGTGTTTATTTGTGTTTATATTTTATTTGTGTTTATTTGTGTTTATAATTTATTTGTGTTTATAATTTATTTGTGTTTATTTGTGTTTATATTTTATTTGTGTTTATTTGTGTTTATAATTTATTTGTGTTTATAATTTATTTGTGTTTATTTGTGTTTATAATTTATTTGTGTTTATTTGTGTTTATAATTTATTTGTGTTTATAATTTATTTGTGTTTATTTGTGTTTATAATTTATTTGTATTTATAATTTATTTGTGTTTATTTGTGTTTATAATTTATTTGTGTTTATTTGTGCTTATAATTTATTTGTGTTTATAATTTATTTGTGTTTATTTGTGTTTATAATTTATTTGTGTTTATTTGTGTTTATAATTTAGCTGTTTCTGTTTCTGTTTTTTATTTTCTATAACTTCAAAATGCTTAAGTCCTTTATACTACTTTGGTTTCACAATTTCGGTTTCAATGTGTAGGCCTCAATTTAATAAACAAAAACAAAATTATTTTTTTTAAAGCACAGCTGAAGAAAAAAAAACAAAAAACTAATGATTACTGTACAGTCTTTTTTTTATAGAAATTTCACACACGTGACCCCGTAAATGTGGTGGCAGCCCATTGGTAGAAATGAGCATAGGCCTATCTTTGTAAAGAGAAATATGTCGCAGGAATAAACGGATTGAGTGTCTTGGTATGGTAGTGGGGGAGAGGGGTGGGGGTATAAAAAGGTGGTAAATAATACACACACGCGTTGAAATCAACAATAAAGCCGCAGTGGAGATAACCATGAAAATCTTTTCATGGCGACAAAAAATTCACGAGTCGTTTCCCCTAGCTTATAAACTGACGGAATGACTCAGAATAAATTAGGATGTTATGGATTTCGTGAGAGAACTCGCGGTTAAAGTGACTGGAAGTGGGATAATTAGCTATTCAGGTGTCCGATCGTGGGCATTCAGACAAAGTATTGAGAAATTAATATACAAAAATTAACCTATTCCATGTAGTATCTTAAGGTGTTTTTTTTAAATAATAATAATAAAAATATTGCTAGATTCTTGTGTGGCTTAGATGCGTCCCTGTCTGCCTGATGACTATATCCTTCATTAGTGTTGGTTTATCGTCAAAATGTTACGTTTGTCTCACATGGCGGAATGAAATCAAATATAACAGTCCAATGTAATAATATATTATATATATCTATATATCTATCTATCTATCTATCTATCTATCTATATATATATATAATATATATATATAGATATATAGTCCTAGCATTAAATGATACCCTTTTTTTTTTAAATAATCATTCTTTTACTGTCATTCTTTGTGACATCATCGCCGACGCCTCCGCTCTCAGTTTGGTGATGCCATATATGGACGATTCTGTAAAAAAAAATAAAAAAAAATTATGTAATTTCTTTTCCAGAAATTGTTGAGTATTCTTATGTATTTAAATTTTTTTTTAAGAGTGTATTATCCCCCTTTCTATACTCTATTCTACAAAAGTTATTTGATAGAAAAATACATTTGCGCGAAAGTTTTAATGCTACACTGATTGCCAACTCAAATAGATATGAAATTCTCGTGAAAGGTTTATTCTGATCTTGAGTGTAAGCGAGGCATCATCTGTTCATTCAACAACGCCAGCAAACATCAAATGTAACATCTCTTTTTAGGTGCAGTTCGTAGTGGAATCGTAATCATAATGCAGAGGTCAACTTTTTGGCTTCGACCATACTGAAAGTTAGAAATTGACTTTGGGGTGAAACCGAAGCCGAAACCGTATGTCTCACTATAACTTTGGCCTAAACAAAACCGAAAGATAAACCGAAATTGCCAAACAAAATATTTAATAAGACTGCAAAATTTTTTCATAATATTAACTTGTTTATGGGTGCTTTATTTATGTAAACCATAGAACATGAAATATATAGTTGTATATACATGAATAATAGCCTGTATCATTTTCTTCAGAATGGAATCATCTTTAAGATTTAATAGCCTAAAGGCAATTTAAGCTTTATATAAGATTTTTGTATCTAAATATTATGACATAATTTTTATACAATTAGACAAAGAACACAAAAATGACAAATGCTATGATAGGAAAAAAAAGTTGTGACCTAGGAGCATAACACAAAGCCATTTTATGAAGCCACACTCCCTTTTTCGACATACTTTGCGGTGATTTTATAATCCGTTTATTATTAACATCAATTTTCTACTTCACACCGATTAGATTAATTTACAATAGTTTATTTAACTAAATGAAATTATCAATAAGCAGATTTATAGATGCAACACTAGCGTTGCAGTCTGAACTTTGATAGTTAAAATAGATATTTGGCCGATGACTGTAAGTCAATATCAGTTTTCAGCCGAAACTGAAAGCAAACTGAAACTACTCCGAAAGAGGCCATTGCGACGCCGTAACCGAAACCGAATTTCGGTCTGCCTCTACAGGAAGTTTTAACCTTTTGCGCTGGTTTAAAAGTTAAAAGCTTGTTTTTACATTCTGTCGTCTTACATTACGGACAGGCAGACAAACTTCAGACAGGCAAGACATATGTTTGTGAAAAATCTACTTCACCAACCACTGAGACTGGCATGTCAGAACTGATAGCAGGCAATGTGACTAATCTACTCCGTTCACACACACACACAAACAAAACGTCTACATTTTTCCATTATCTCCAGAACATCTTTCAGACTTTCTTACGTTTACCTCAAGACTAGAATAGTTTCGGAATCATCTGTTCCTTTCAACGCCTTCACATTTTTTTTTTTGTTAACTGTTAAAAATTTCAGTAAAAAAATAAAGGAAAAATGTAGATTCAAATGAAGTCAAGTGAGTTCCTTTTTTTTTAAAGTTGTTATAAAGAGAGTTTATCGGCTGAATCTAGATTGATGGGTACTTGACTGCAGTCAACATCTTAAATCTATGTATCTGTTTATCTATCAATATATATATCTAACAATGTATATATGCTATCTATATATATTTTATCTGTCTCCCTCTCTCTCTCTCTCTCTCTCTCTCTCTCTCTCTCTCTCTCTTTATAAAAGCTATAAATAATTCGTTACTCCATAAATGTGTAAATCAGTCAAATGTTCAAAAAATCAAGCTACCAAACTATCCATACCTAGCTTTAAAAAACAAATATTTATACAAGTTATATACCTAGATCCCAATATTTGTATTGCTGTAACATCTATGCTTCTACTGTATGTTTCTGTCTACGTCACTATAGTGTGACTATTTCATCTATGAAGTCGTCTAGCCATGTCCTGAGCCTTTACAAGCTTATGTGACGCCCCAGGTCAAAAGTTTCAGCTCCGCCCCCCCCCCCTTGCATACTGTAACTGCTTGTTTAGTGCTATATTTGCTATATTTAGACTACATTTGCTGCCCTCCTAGAAGTGCCACCCCCGGGCATATGCCCCCCTCTGCCCCTCCCAATGTGAGGACACTGGCCATGCCCCTCCCCGATCCTCCAACTCCTCTTTCCGAACAACGAACAAATGTTGTAAATCATAGCGTAACGGCGTGAATGAAGCTAATTAATTATGTCTTGGTGTTTGTACTGGCCGCACAATCCTAATGTACTCCCGTTTCACCAACGACGCCTGAACGTAAACTCCGAGTTAACCTTCCCTCCCCCCCCCTTCCGGGTGAACCAACCCCCATCTTTACAAGCTTTCCCTTTGGTTTGCACTACATATTTTTGGGGGGTGAATGGGATGGGAATGAGTGAACGGTAAGAGAAGGTTTATTTACTATTATTTACTAATGTTAGAATATTCTAATTATGTTTTTGATTATGCCTTTATGGTACTGATGTACTTTGTGGCAAAAAATAAATAAATATTGTTCAATAAAAAAAATATTGTGTGTGGGCGTGAAGAGGTTAAGGGTTCTAATAGTGTTTTAAACCACTCCACCCTCATCCCACTATCTGCAACACCGATATTTGTCAAATACTACAAAACAAAAAAAACAAAAAAAGAAACTACTCCGCCCCCCCCCCTCTTTTTTTTCCTCTCCATTCACTAATGGCTGCATAATTCTTAATGTACGCTTTTGCTTTTGCGGTGCCCTGATCAAACGGTTTCTAGTTTTAGATAATAATACAGAATATTCCTTCTACAGAAAAAAAAAAAAAAGAAAAAAAAAATATTTAGGATACACAATTAAACCAAAAAAAAAAAAGAAAACGAAACAAACTAGTTGTTTAAATTTTATATATATATATATATATATATATATATATATATATATGAGGTGTGGACACACTTAGTGCTGGACTGACCATTTAGCAAAAGATACAGCTAATTAGAATGCTCAGGAAAGGAGCAAATTACATACATTTGTCACCATAACCTAGGATCCTATTAATCCAAAACTGCAAATCCTGCAGCCGAACCAAAGTAAACACACACACACACACAGACACACACACAATGTTTATCAAAGAATTTTCAATTCGAATCTATAATACAAAATGTTCAAATATAAAAAAAAATTGGTAGAAGTAGCGCCTGTAAAAAATACAATTTCATGTTACTTATGGTCTACGTGTTAGTTTCATTACACGAAATATGAAGATTTTTATGTTTTTGTTTTACTCAAATTATATAAGGGAATGAGGCAACAAAATATTTTAGCGCATAAGGGTCTCTTGGGAGTCTCAATTAATGCAACCCTGCTGCACACTCAAACAAACGTAGAGACCAACACTAAACAGTTTAGCGTCTTGATCAATAAATATAACCGCACCAGATGAAAGCTACATACGCTGTTGAGTTCGAACTTAGTCATAATTGGTTAAGGGGGAAAGGGATGAGAGGGGTGGGGAGTATATTGAGGTTTGAAAAGGTAGGGGAGTGAAGGTGGGAGAGGGCGACAGCGACGAGGGAGGGATGCAGATGGGGGGGGGGGGGGGGGGGGGGGGCAAGACGTGAAGCGGACACGGATCTAACGCGAAGGTTTCTTTTTCCTCAACCAGTAACTCTCTTTCCCTGTCCTTGTTTAGAGATGGTCCTCACTCACCGGAGAGTTGTGTGTATGTGTACATGTAGACATGTAATGTGCATGTGCAGGGCGCTGTTCCATTCAATACATGTGGATAAATAGTGTATACTATGTGGTGCATTCAAGGGATTCTTTTGTTGGTACATATAAGCTAAAGGCACTAAAGGCTAAATGTGATAAATTATATATATATATATATCTCTCTCTTTCTTTTTGTCCTATTCAATAGGGCCTAGGCTATTGTCTATCTATATTTATTTCTCCCCTCTCTTCTTTTCTCTTTCTCTCTCTCTCTCCGTCTCTTGTTTGTTTCTCTATCTCTCTCACTTTTTCTCTACGTGGATGTATGTGCGCCTGTGTGTGTTAGTGCGTGTGTGTGTGTAGGTGTTTGTATGATGCAGGAATATGTATGTGCAGATATTTGCATGTTTTTATGTATGAGTGCCTGTCTGTGTGTGGATTTGTGTCTATTTGTCTGTATGTGTGTATATGCATATATATATATATTGATATATCCGTGTGTGTATATATATGCGAGTGTGTAGTAATAATATTTTTAAAACACATGGCCTTTGGCCATTGGGGATTTATTTGTTACGATAACGTAAAAGATGTTTCCCCCGACTTGTTTATGGGAATTATTGATTGAGAGATTTGAGCGACCTCGGCAGAGAGATTATTTGAAAGATTTATCTGTCTGTCTACCTCAATCTATCTCTCTTTCTCTGTTTCTGTTTCTTCGTCCATACAAACTATCTTACCCCCCCCCTCCCTCCATTCCCACAATACCTGCTTTATATTTCTCCTTATAGCCAATTAGTCTAAACTGCTGTCATTTGTTGCTGTGTGCGCGCGTGTGTGAGTGTGTCGTCTGCTGCGAAGAATTGCAATAGCCGTGTGCTTCAAGTATTGACATTCTGTCACGTTCAATATTTGCCGGGATGGACTTTACGACCAAAGCAGATAATTTGTTTTAAAATATTTCTTTCCATTTAAGCAGCTATTCAACTAGTTCAGTATATTATACATCATCATGGGAGCCATAGGCGTAGCCACGGAGGAAAGGTGGGTTGGGGAGCAGGGCGCACTTTCTCACATGTAACCTCTTCCTAAACTTTGTTTCTTTTAATTGTTTTTAATTGTGACAATTCCAAGGACATTTATATAATGTTTACATGTTTGTGAACTGTATTTGCGTTCACATTTCCAGAGTCCTATTTTGAAATGAAACGTAATATGCTATTGTCTCTTTCCTCCCCCCACCTATTTATCTTTTTACTATGCACTTTGTCACCCCAACTTGCACAAACTGTGCATAATCCCCATCAATCTCTATATTTTTTTTTACCATTGCTCCCTCCCTACCAGGCTTACTCCGCAACCCTGACCACGCCACTGTGCATTATATAGCCTACAATAGACACAATACTCAATCTGAAAAACTATAGAGCTGCAGATGGATTTGGTTTGAACTCAGTCCTTTTTTTCTCTGATGTGTGTGGCTCGACCATGGATCTCATGTACTTGGGAGATCGACCATGAAAGCTTTTATAGAGCATAGTCAGAACTTTAAATTTTATCCTAATTGTTTTAGGTAGCCAGTGCAGTTTTCTTTGCTTAATTAATGAGTTTTCTTCATTGTTCAGAACAATTTTCGCAGCCATGTTTTGGACCCATTGTAGTTTTTTCAATGTTTACCCGTGTCAGATGTATATTTAACTCGATTGTAATTCACAGGAACCAAACACAAAACATTCTCAAAAAATTAGATTTTGAGACCGCAATCCTCTAAATTGTCTAAATTAAGCTAAATGAATCAATTCTACGCCGTGAGCTGTTGGAAGTTGGAAAACACACCCGTATCCATTCCTCGTCGTAATTCAAGGAAAGGGAGGGAGGGTGTAAGCCCACAGTCTTTTCTTTAGTTATTTCTGTAAATAAATCTTTACTTTTAATGGAGAACAAATTCTTATATATGCCTAAAGCCGGCTTTGGTTTGGTATGGGAAGGGGGGGTCGGGGAAGGGGTGGGGGGGGGCCAGCATGTACAGGGGGAGGGGGGTCACTAACAAAGAAGTTGTATTAACTTTACGTGTCGCCCCCGAACACCCCCCTTCGATTTCTTATTTGTTAGCTTCCACCCTTTTTTTTTAAATTTATAAAGTAAATGTTTTGCAGAACATAAAGACCTGGCCCCGGAGTCCTGTGTCCCACAGACAGGCTTAGGTCGCTTTGACCATGAACAGCTTGATTACTTAAGTTGGTCGTTGTGCTCTATGTACGTTTTATCCATGGGGACGTGATCTGGAAAAAGCGTCTTTCCCTCTCTCTCCCCCCCCCCCCTTTATAACCCAAACGCGTGTGTGCCAATATGTGATCATCGTGCGTGACCTATTTATTAAAAGTAAACGCTATAGTCAATAAACATGTTAGGGTGTTAAGTTTAGACGCGTTTCAGCGAGTCTTACTTATACTAACCTTATCAATGATGTGACAAAAACGAATCACTGTACATTTGGCAAGGGTAAATTCGGCAACGGTATTTTCGGCAAGGTAATTTTGGCAAAGGTAAACTCGGCAACGGTAATTTTGGCAAAACTTGACATATCCATTGTTGTTGTTTTTTATTTACCGTGTTTATTGTTTTGCCAAATTTACTCTTGCCGAATTTATTTACCGAGCACCGACAAAAACAACAAGAACATTAAATGGTTCCCAATATATTCAGTGTGACTAACAGTCTCAGCACGATAAACTAGGAATGAGTAGGAGATTTGTTGGAAGGGTGAGGTTGAGAAGGATGGTCGTTATCAATTGGGGGAAAAAAAGGTGGTTGGCTTTTTTTTAACTGGCTACATAATCATAATATCATAATATAATAATCATAATATGTCGTGGACACATCAAATCGCTGAGGTCCGCCGTCTAATCTAATAAACCAAACTGTACTTACTATTTGCCTAGCCGACCCAAAGAAATAATATCTCGAGCAGTGGGTGTCCAATAAAAATGTAACATTATAATATAAGCTATAAATATATATAAATATATTAGATAAGATAGTAAATACAAAAAAATATATAAATAAATAAAATAGATACCAGACAAATATGACTTAATATTAACGTGAGATAATATTAACGATTGTTAGTGCTAAATATAGCACAGATTGTTAATATAGCATCGGATATAAAGGTTTTAAATATTTATTAAATAACTATATATATAATACGTATACCATTGGATAATAATTAATAAAGCTAACATATACAATAACCAACTATAATGTGATAATATTGTCATTAGAAATTAGATATATCACAAAAACATTGAATTTAACAAACTTTAGTAAAAGTGTTATGTATATTTTTAAAACAAATATTTCATCGAGAAGTAAATCAGTAGTTACTTTAGCCTGTTGCATTTCTGGGTCAATTGTAAACATTACTTCGTCTGATCCATCGGTGCCTCCCTTACTCCTTCCAGCTTCTCCAAGGGTCATTGACTCGGTATCGCCAAATCAAAGTAGATTTTTTATTTTAATCTACGAATCCCCGTGGCTTACTAATTAATCCTCGAACGGGTGGTCTTCGTGTGGGTATTGTGCTAATTTTTTAAAAGCTAGGCCTATCCAATTGAATCTATATCAGAGATAGCATATGGCAAACAAAAAATAAACTGAACGGTTTTATTTATTATAGTAAACTAAGATGGTGAGCTTTATAAAATTATGCTTTAGAAAATCTAGTTATATTGCATGTATTTGATTATAATTGTCTAATCCTTAATGATGATGATGATGCGTGTCCATTGGTTTCGATGAAGAACATACACTGACAGAGTCATAGTTGCTTGTGGGTCCGGAGATGGCTGATGAGGCATATTCTCCCCGGAAAAAAATAATATGAATATGAATCGTATATTAAACCTAGTCATTGAGTTTGAGCTTATCTGTTGTCCCTTAAGCCGTGTTGATGTGGGCAAATTGTATTACGTTTCACTAAATTTTACTAGATATTTTACAACTTACTATTTTTTTCATAAGTTCAAACAAGTTGTTTTGGTCTAAAAAAAAAAACATGCAAGGGAAATAGGTCTATAATTTCCATGTCAAAATTTTCTTAATTAAAAACTAATTGAAAAAAAAAATGAGGATAAAAAGCTAGAAAAAGGGCGGGGGAGAGGGGGTATATTTGCTTGATTCCAATCTCCAGACAGTTCACCCAAAGTCGGGGAAAGGTAAAAAAAAATATAAAAAAAAATAAATTTAAAACATCATTTAGTCTCTAGACGATTTCTTTTTCAAGTTGGAATTTCAAGTTTAAAAAAAAAAAGAAAATAATTAAAAAAACCGTACCGGTAGAACTTCCAGTAAACTCTACTAATTAACCTAAACACCCGAGGAGAGAAAGTGGTGGGGAACATAGATCCGGTGAGGGGGGCGGCGGGGGTGGGGGGGTGGGGGTGGAGACGTCAAAACGGCTTTAGATTTTTTTGTTCTTTTCAAAGTTTATCTGAACCAACCGTTACATGTTTAAAGTATCGGACGATAATTTATGATTGCCTCTTTCCCCCTCCCCCTCCCTCACGATTCCCTCAACACCCTCTCCCCCCCCCCACCTCTCCTGCTCGGTCGTGTCAGTCTCCTGTTTAGGCCACGACAGCTTTCCTTGTCAATATCTTACGAGGAAATGTTTGAAATATGGATTCAATTAGAGACAGATGGTGGAGGCGGGGTGGTGGTGGGTTCGGGGGAGAAGGGAGGAGGGCGGTGGCTGAGTGGGGAGAGAGAGAGACAAACAAATGCAGTAGCAAAAGGTGCAAAAATCCTTTTTTTTTCTTTCTTTTTGGTGCATTGGGGGACAAAGTTCTTCAAAAAAGCGTCAAAAAATTAGAAAGAAAGAGAGAGGAATTGGGCCGAGGGAGGGGGTGGAGGCAAGACGCATAAGGCTTCATATCACAGGAAGAGAAGAAAAGCGACATAGAGTATAGAGCATTGAGCAAGAGAAAGATTGGGGGAAGCGGGGTGCAGTAGGAAAGGAAACTTGAAAAGCATATTATGTCTTCCTTCCTTCATAACGTCGAAAGGGTGACTAAGAGGGGGGGGGAGGGGGAAGAGAGAGAAAGAGGATATATATATATAATATAATATACAAGATAACTTACCCGGCGTTGTCCGGGTGAAAAAAAAAGGACTGTATAAAGTGCAGATAACAATTGTATAAACTACAATTAAAAGAAAGATATAAATCTAATGATTAAATTATTATTTTTTTTACTGAAGACTTTTAATATTAGGAAAGTAATATCAAATAAATATTGGAATCGGGTAAAAAAGTAGGCAAGTATTTTTTATTTAACAAAAATCTAAATTGCCCGTAGATTTACAACGTTTTTTGTTTTTAAAAGTTTGAAAAACAAAATTGTAGAAAAAAATAGGTATAGACTACTGGAGAATCGAACCTGGATCGCCCGCGTGGCAGTCGGATACGTTAACCACTTAGATCTAGGTAGCGAAGACACATGTCCGATGTGAAAAATTATTACACAGTATATAGGTCTAGGCCTAAAAAGGTCAGTGACACAAACTCACGTGTTTTCATATTGACCAATGGGGATTGGTGGGGACACAAACACGATCTTTTTATATATATATATATACATAGAGAGAGAGAGAGAGGGGGAGAGAGAGGCAATAGTGAGAGACACGATAGAGAGTCTGATCTATTGCAAATAAGAGATTGGGATCGGTTTAAGAATTTATCAGAAAATTTCTCAATATGCTCAATATGTTTAGTTGGGGTAAAGTAAAGGTGGCTGGGGATTGTACTGGCCACACAATCCCCACAGAAACTGGTGAACGCTGCTTCACCGGCCTTATGATCAATTTGGTCCGTTTGGGTACTTATCTTACTATACTATTCAAGGTGTGAACACTGTATCCTGTTGACCCCTCTTACACCACAGGTAGAGAAACACCGATGACGAGACTTGTGGATGCTTTCCTCAGTTTTATTGAATTCTTGGCCTTTCTTGTCTAATCTGTTAAAACTCCGTTCCCCATATTTAACGCTTGTCTGCACGTTAGATAATTGAGAAAAATAAACGATGTTTTTTTTTGCTGTGGCTGATTTGAACAGTTCGTACTAAACACACACTATCACCAAAACTATATTCTATTTTCACTTATGACTGTAAAGCAGAACAGCCTGGCTGTCTGGTTATAAAATATGCCGATGATACGACGGTTACTGGCCTAATCAAAAACGCAGATGAGCACGCATATCGTAGCCAAATAGACACTATCGTGAGCTGGTGTAGCCAGAACAACTTACACCTTAATGTATCGAAGACAAAAGAAATGATCATAGATTTTAGGAGAAACGAACCCCCACCCCCACCCTTGGTTATACAGGGATCAAATGTAGAACGAGTTTATGATTTTAAGTTTCTTGGCACTGTCTTATCCAATGAACTAACATGGGATATTAACTGCACTGATATCCTTAAGAAAGCAAGGCAGAGAATGTATTTTCTTAGAAAGCTGAAGTCCTGTGGGGTCAATAAAGTGATAATGACTAATTTCTATAGGGCTATTATTGAAAGCATACTGACAAGATCTATTGAAGTTTGGTTCGACAGGCTACCTGTAGTAAATTTACACAAGCTAGAATCAGTTGTCAAAAATGCAGAAAAAATTATTGGCACTAACCTTAAGTCGTTAGAAACATTATACCAAGAGCGCTTAACAGGTAAAATGACTAACATTATGAAGGATAAATCCCACCCCTCGAGACACTATTTTGAATTTCTTCCACATGGCCGTCGCCTTCGAGCATTTAGAGGTAGCAGCAGATTTGTTAACAGCTGTTATCCGCAAGCAGTTAAACTGTTCAATAATACAAGACAGAAGCGTCTTATAAGATCATAATTGTAATAATTTTCCTTATATTCTGTATATTATCATAATGTACATTGATATAAGTCACATTCAACATCACATATTTTCGATGTAAAACGCATTGACTGAATAAAATTGAAATTGAAATTGAAATTGAATCAATTGTATTCAACCAACATTTTCCTTCTTTATCTTTCTTGCTCTGTCCCTATTTTGTTCTCTCACTCTCTCTCATTTATTACCGTTTTTTTTTCAATCATTCCCTCTCTCTCTCTCTCTCTCTCTCTTTCTGGTTAGCTCTTTTGTTCTCTTTCTTTTATTATTTTTCTCGTTCTCTCTCTCTCTCTCTTTCTATCTCATTAGCTCTCTTCATTCACTATCTTGACTATCTCTCTTATTCTATAGTCATCTCCCTTGTTCCCCTCTTTCTTGTTTCGCTCTCTTTTGTTTTCTTTCTCTGTCTCGTCCTGTCTCTCTTTGCCTCTCTCACTCTTTCTTGTCCAGAAGGCAAACACGTGCACCGTGATGCCTGGCTTATCATGGCCCTGACACCCACAAAAAATGTACAGCTTTGGAACCCCAACAATATATCTGTTTGTAAGAACAGTTCCAACAATATAATACATAGTTTATATTACTTTATATGAGTGCTCACCCCCCCCCCCCTTTTTTTTTTCTTTAGGGCCCACAAAAGACGCAAAAGCTAGTTTATATAGCCTCACTAAGACTTTGAGTTTAATGTTGCTTGTTTTAGGGCAGACAAAAACAATCTTGTGCAAAAAAAAAAAAAAATTAGCATCTGTAATATATTATAAGATTGCAAAAAAAATGTGCAAACCAAAGTTTCTAGCCACCCCCCTTTGTCCTTACTTTTATAGTAAAGTTGTATCATATATTCTTGATTAATTTGTTAATGTAATGCTGTCTTTTATTTCTTTAAACCGGGGCTACTATTTCCTTCACCGACCTACTTCATAGCGTACAAAAGGAAAAGAAAAGAGAAAAAGAAACCAACACAATGGTCCCGTTATGTGTCTTGACCACTGGCCGGCCCCTTCAGTGACCGCTATAACAAACAGTACAAATACCACAAGAAAACCAAAAAAAAAATGTGTGTGCGTGCCCCACAAAGGCTTAGCCACATAGCCACATTGTGTGTGTTTGGGGAAGGGGGGGGGGAAGGGATTATAACCAAGCTTTACTGTTTGATGTCATTATAGTTAAAACACGCAAAGAAAGCTTTATGTAAAGAAGAGAAATAGCTTGAAAATAGGTCCTAGTAACCGTGATAAGAGGACGGGGGGGGGGGGGGGGCGCAATACTGTTCACGGACCTATATAGATAGAGTAAGTGGTTACGGCATACTATGGGATTTCGTGACCAGCTAAACCCACAGTCAAGTTAAACGCTTTACTGGTATCTAACAGAAAATCAGAGGACATTACATGACTAATCGTAAAACTGGATAGGCCAATACACAAAAAGGCACGCACAGAAAATACCAACATTTATACAATTGTTATGTACAGAGATGACCATCATTCAAAAAAATTGATATGTACAGAGATGACCAATGAGCTTAGATCAAATGGGCATCTATTGAAATTACTTATACATTTTTAAAAAGCATGTTTAAAAACCACAACAAGAGAGAACAAATGACATTTACAGAAATTACCAATACATAAAATTGACATGAACAGAAATGTCCAATAGATAAGGTTACTGTACACAGATACACACGTAAAGAGTAAAACATAAAATTCCATGTGCAGAAAAGCTCAATACATTAAAAATGTAAACATGTAGTCTCGATCTATAGAAAAGTCCAAAGAACGAAATAAAAAATATATTTTTAAAAGGTGCATGTCAACATCTGACGAATGCAACATAACACATTGACCGTGAAAAATGTTCTAAAAGTGAAGCAAACATTCTCTGTGAACACATGCGGACAGATTTGTCTTTTCCTTCACTCGCACCCTCTCTCCCCACCCTCCTTCTCTCTCTCATTCACACACTCGCCTTCTCTTCACTCCCTATTTGTACCCCATCAATTAAAAACAAATCCATGTTTGCATTTTTTCTCAAGGAGACATCTTCAAATATTTGGCCAAACATCGCCAAGGCTTCAGAAATCCCTAAAACACATTGAAACCCTGGCGCGTTAAAAGTAGGAAAAGTGTGTGTGTGTGTGTGGGGGGGGTTTGTGAATCTAAGTGCAGTAGAGCATGTTCCTTTTTTCCATATGTATTTGATATTAATGAACCCACCTTGTGATATTGTCTTAAACCTGAAGAAATAACATACTACAAAGGTGGAGACCATTTATATTTGTCATTTTTTGTGCATTTCAGTTGTGTGTTTTTGTTTAATAGTTTGTTGAAAGTAGCCGAGCTTACGTTGATTCAGCAATAACCGCCCCTCCCCACCCGAGCTTACGTTGATTCAACAATAACCGCCCCTCCCCACCCGAGCTTACGTTGATTCAACAATAACCGCCCCTCCCCACCCACCGCATCTTTTTTTTTAGTTCGGCCTACATCCCTGAACCTCTTCACATCCAATCTGAGCAGTTTCAACATTAAGCACATGTTCGCTATATATAAATATAAAGACATAAAGACGGACATTTTGATAGAAACAAAAAAAGAGATAAGCAAAGAGACAGATAGACAGAGGGACAAATAGACGGATAGACCGATAGATAGATAGATAGACTAATTGATAGATAGATAGATAGACAGTTTGATAGATTTATGGATTGACAGATTGACATACAGATACACTCGGTATTAACCCTTCCCGTACCGACCTACTTCTATCTATGCTGCCTTAAGTTCCGCTATATGCGCGCCCGGGACTGTAAGCAGGGGCGAAGCCACAGGGGGGGCTGAGGGGGGCTAAGCCCCCCCTGGAATTAAAAAAAAATAATTTTCAACTGATTTTTTAAAAATATGCACTAAATTTGCTAAAAATTTGGTAAATCTTTGTCACGCGAAAGTTTAGCCCCCCCTTGTATTTGGTAAATATTTGTCACGCGAAAGTTCAGCCCCCCCTGGAAAAATTTTCTGGCTTCGCCCCTGACTGTAAGGGTTAATTAAACCAGGTAAACCTATTGGAATCATGTTCTTATGTTTTCTATGAACTCTGTACAAAAGATTTTTTTTTAAATTTTGTGTTTGTTTTATTAGTAGGGCTACGATATAAATACATGTAATTAGTTTAGTCCAAAACAGACAAGACTGAATTTTCAATTTCCCAGAGCTAGATGACTCATTCCTCCATCAGCCGGTTGTTGTAAATCATTGATTGACATCTCCAATTTCTGTTCTGTGTCTGGGGCTAAGTGCTAAGGGCTTCTTCTCGTATGATTTTCCACATAATTGTGTTCCTTACTCCACCTTACTAAGTTTGTAGGTTTAAAGACCATATGTCAAGGAATTATTTTAATTATCTATTCATATTAATGTGTTGTCCGTACTTGTTATATTTGTCCTAATTGTATTAAAAACTGTGGACTTTATCTACATACACTAACTTATATATATATATATATATATATATATATATATATATATATATATATATATATATATATATATATATATATATATATATATAATGTATATATTAAAAGGTGCAGCTCCGCTCGCGCTATTCACGAGACTGACATACCCGTGCAAATATATATACCTACAAAAAAAAAAGTATAGATCAATACAGATGAACTGCAAACATATATTATAATGTAGTCAATATTTGATTTACGTCAGTCGAACAGTTTTATAAAGTAAATCATATATCACTTTCTCGGTCGAACAATTTACATCTACATACATTCACGTTCCAGTGACAAAATTCAACAGCTCTATTCTAAAGTTGACGTTCTGTTGGGCCTGAGTATATTGCGTCACATGTCTAATGATTACATTTATTTCGCAGCCCAGCGAAATTACGCTTTAGTGCCGTTCGTAGCGTTCTACCACCAAATTATATATATTACTAGTGGGACCAAATTATATATATCATTTGTGCAATATTTATATATATTAGACGATTAAAATATATTTGAAAAACATTTAAATAAATTGAATTTAAAACAAATAAATCAGCTAAAACAGAAAAAAAAAAACACTGTGTATTTCTAAAGCCAGGCAAACGCAAGCACATTCAGTCATCTTTCAATTACATCACTTTCTCTTGTCTTCCACACACACAAAACGGATGACAAAAAGAATGAACAAAATCAAACTGCCAAACGCGAACAGCAAACACAAGTGTAGATTTCATTCCCAGGGGAGAAAAAGGAGGGGGGGGGTGGAGTGTGTAGAATATTTGCACGACATCATGTAATTGGTTAGAATCCGGGCCCGTTCCGGAATTTGTCATTCAAGTAACCGAGAACTTCTTTTGTTGATTTGTTGAAAGCTAGAAACCGGAACTTGCCAACATAATTAAATTCGTGAAACGGGTTTTATTTGTTCTGTGATAGTAGCAATGACGAATCAGTATCTTTGTATAGATTATATGTGTCTTATAGTGTGTCTTAGGTTTGACTGGATTCAATTAGCTCCAACCTCCTTCGTGTCATAATGATTATAAATCTATATTTATTTTAAGCTATATAACACGGCTTCTGACAAATCGCGGGTATGGGAGTATAATTTTTTATAAAGCTATATTATAAATAAGATATATTTTATTGTTTCATTATGTGAAATTAAAATCTTAAATATATTTTAATGGCTTTAAATTATAGATTGCCTTTTTCTTAATGTTTTGTTTTTTTTGAAAACGAAAATCATAGATCTAATTACTTTTTTTTTGGTCTATAGATTTTCACTTTTTGCGTCCCATTGCCTCTGTTTTTGTACCCACGCAGCTATTCTCTATTCTCACATTCTCTATCTCGGTCTATAAAGTAAAGTATCCCGTCGTCCCAAATTGATCCATGAGGACAGTGAAGCAGCGTTCACCAGTTTCTGTGACCACGGCATACAAGGGGATTGTGTGGCCACCACAAAGCCCAGCCGCCTACGGTGCAACAGCCGAATCCGCTACCGTTCGGCAACAATGCCCCGTTCGGTCTATATCCTACACTCTATTTATTTCTTTAAACTACTCTCTGTCTCTCTCTAAATCGTATAGCTTTTTTTCCCTGTACTTACCTCTTGTCAAGCCCCCTCTCATTCACTCTTTTTATACCTCTCCCCCTCTCTCAATCCCTCTTTTGCTCTCTCTCTTACACGCACCTTACCACCTTTACAAGGACTTATGAATCTATACAAGACAAACAAACATACAACTGACTTTCATATATTATACTTTACACAAACATGTACATCATTGAAATTTCAAGCGCAGATTGTGTCATGATATGAATTAGTGTCAGATGGGGTTTCAAAGTTCATAACAGCGTTGAAGTACATGCTAAATTATGCAAAGCGAAAAACAGAAATCAAATCTAGTTATAAGTGTTTCCACATTGACATTTTTTTTTTCTTTTTCAAAAAGCCATAATTATCAAACCAAGGGATGTAACTGTAGTTAACGCTAATACAGGTCAGTGACTAAAGCGCTAACGAGCCGGAAACCCGTAGGGTTAAAGTTAAGACATTGGAAAACAGTCTAAACTTCGAACACGGAACAGATCAAAGAAACAAATTAGACGATTTAGAAATTGTAACGGATGTTGGCAAAGACAAATTGCATTTAAAGTTTAACTTAGGGGCGTTTTAATTCATATAGAAGACATATGTATGTCTGAAAAAAGCATACGAGGGGATTATGTGGCAAACACAGCGATTGAAATTAGGTCTTTTTTTGTGTTGGTCAGAGCAGGGACAAAGACGGCTATACTACATTATTTTCAGTCAATAATTAATCATTGGATATTTTTTAAAATTATTAAATCATCAGATTTCTGTTCATTGTAACTTATACAATTATTTTCTGTAGCTACAGGCTATAGGTATTGGCTTATGTATTTTGTCCTCGTGCAACGCCGGGCAATTTATCTCGTAGACTATTGTTACGAAACGTAAATTCCCTACATTGTAATGTTAATAAACCAACTAAACCATTTAAGCGAATTGCGTTTAAACGATACAAAATATTTCTCAGCTCACGGTTTTCCCCGGGTTTTTCCTAACCTAATTAAAGCATTATTGTTTTTTTATTAACCTCGATAAAAACATGAACTGTGCACGCGAATACAGCATGTCAAGGTCGTCCGGTCTCTCCTTATTTTGTTAGAGCATTATTGCTTCTTCTTAATAAAAAGTATCTGTTCACGCAGTCAGCACGCAGGCTTGATTAAAATTCTCGTGTCACTAGGCTGTCGGGTTTTTCCAACGATTGACCCGTAATATATTTCTACGCAATTCGACACTTTAGTCAGTTCTTGGCTTGCATTCGATCTAGTAACATCAAATATACTCCGCTCTGAGTATCATTTCTATTTGATTTGTATTATGGAAAATTTATTATTCTACTATTAACTACAATGCTATATGTTCATTGAGGATATTCATTACTAATTGGAATATGTGTATTTCTTGATTGTGTATATAATATTATTTGGATTCCTACTGGATTGATGTTGTAAATTAAACCAAATTTATCGTTGCTTTCTACACAACTTGGTTAACGTCAATATTTCAAAGTTATATACATGTGTGTATGTGTAATATTTATACAACTATTTTAATAATCTACACTACCACTCAACATCGAGGTTCTTGCTGTATAATATGAGCCACACCAATAATTATACATGAAGTAAATCAACTGAAAACTCTAAAGCCACGTTATGTGAATTGCCAGGGGATACTAAGAACCACGGAATACTCTAGACAACTACAAATAAACTTCAGAATGATATAATAAGATCTTCACTAATACAAGGATACTCACACTAACAATAACAATACTATAACTATCATTTTCATAAATTGAATGGGGGCTCTAGCCGTAATAACATTATAAATTATAATTATACTTGTGTGATAAATAGAAGGTCTCATCCATAATTTATTATGGTGAATAAATTGCCTTGTAATAAAATGGGTTTTGCTCGTCAGTGATTTACTAACAAACGTTTAGAGGATTTACTTCAACTTCAAGAATCGTTATACTATTTACACAAACTATTTACAACTGCCGTAATACATACTCGTAACTTGGATGGATTGTGTTGGAAAATATGAACAATATACAATATACTAAAGATTGTGATTGAATTGAACATTGCTATTGAGAATCGGAAAACTTAACTATTCAGCCTGGAAAATTATCTTGTGTATTACCTTATCAAACAGAGTAACTCTAAGAAAGTATTATTTTTATGACCTTGTTGTGACAAATCTGAACTGTGTGGTGTAGTGAATTATTCAAAGGACAGAAAGTAAGTTGGACTCTTTATTGTATTATTAACAAGATTTATAGTAACTTTTAATAATATATAAAATGGAAGCCACAAATAATCTTACATTGGATCCAGAGATATTTGATCTAACCTCAGAACAGCTTAATAAAATGTCGATGATACAACTAAAAGAATTGGCTAAATCATTGGGCATTTCTATCACAGAAACTAGGCCATCAAAAACTAAATTACTTCAAGAGGTAACTGAGTGTTTAAGAAAACAAGGTACACTAATTATTGAAGAAACTACTGCTAATGATAACATTAATGATGAATCAGATGATGAATTACCTTTTCCTATAAAACAAAGAGTAAAGCATACAACTGGTGACTTAAGTGAAGAATTGAAATTTAAACTTGAGTTAAGAAAGATGGAATTAGAGATGGAAAGAGAAAGAGAAAACAAGAGAATTGAGATGGAAAGAGAGAGAGAAAGCCAGAGAATTGAGATGGAAAGAGAAATAGCAAGAGAGAAAATAGCAAGCCAAGAAAGAATTGAGATAGCAAGGTCTCGTACGTCAAATCATTCGAATGCAAGCTCTGAAGCAGATGCAGAACTGTATAAGTTTAAGAAACATATTCCAGTTTTTGAAGATAATTCGGTGGAAGAGTTCTTCATGATTTTCGAGAGAAACGCTAGAGACTATCAATTTCCCGAGGGCAAGAAAGCTATACTCCTACGCTCAGCTCTGAACAAAGGAAAGGCACTTGATGTTGTATTAAGTCTTACTGAAGAGGAATTGTATGATTATGAACTGATCAAGAATAGAGTACTGCTAAGTTATGCATTGACACCTGAAAAATATAGAAAAGTGTTTCGTGAGTCTAAGAAAGAACAGGAACAATCCCATGTTGATTTTCTAAGACAGAAAAAGAAATATTTTGAAAGATGGATTCGATCCAAAGGTGTAAACAAAGACTTTGATAAATTAGCTAATCTTATGCTAATGGAAGACTTTAACAATAACATCAGAGGTGATGTAAGAATACATTTAGCAGACAAAGGTGTAGAACAAGTAGAAACAGCAGCAGTGATGGCAGACGAATATGTTATTATCCATTCCAGCAATAAATTTACAACAGTAGATAAATCTAAATTCCAGAATCGAGATATGAAGGTAGAAAAGAAAACCATAAATCCAAATGAATCCTATCAATCAAAGAGACATCAGCAGAGCAATGAAGGTCCAACTAATTCCAAGCCAACCTGTAGCCATTGTAAACGAATTGGACATACTAAGGAAAAGTGCTGGATATTGAATGGGAACCCGAATAAAAAGAATGTTGTCTTATCGTATGTAGCAATGCCAAAACAAAGAACTCATGTAAATGTAAAGAAGGATGTTAGAACTCAAACAGAGATACCTAGTGCTAATGCAGATAACCTGACAAAACACACGTATCTAGGAAACTTGAAACCAGAAATAGTTCCTGAAATAGAGACAATGGTTTTCAATAATTCTAATTCTAATCATAGCTCCAAGGAGTCTATATCAGATAGAATCACCATGAGTACTAAACATACCTCTTACAAAAATAACTTGGATACAGATCTCATCGATACTGAGATACCAAGCAATTGTTTGCCATTCATTGAAGAAGGTACCGTGTCATCCATAATAAATGGTGTCACTAGTGAAAAGAACATCAGAATACTCCGTGATACAGGGGCTGAGGTTTCACTACTTTTAGAGAATACTGTTCCTACGTCACAATCGACATATACAGGACAGGATCTTACTATTCAAGGTGTATCAAGGAAAAATGTACAAGTTCCTTTGCATCAAATACAGCTGAAGAGTGCGTACTTCACTGGAAATGTAGTTGTGGGTGTGTACAAATCACTTCCGTTTAAAGGCGTTTCTTTAATACTGGGAAATGATATTGCTGGAGATGTGGTGCATTCCATATCCAAGAAAAAACAATACCTCAATAAAAGTGAGAGCTTTATCAAACCTATATGCATCGTCACGAGAGGTATGGCCCAACAACAAAAGTCTGTCGAAACCATGTCAAAGTCAAAAATAGAACCAGAAATTGACCTACAGGCAACTTTCCTGGCTGACATCTTGAGTGGTCCCTCAGTCAAGACTACTGAAAGTAATTTGTCACCTCGACAATTACTCCTATTAGAACAGAATAGAGATTCAGGAATTAAACACCTGAAGAAAAAGGTGATAACTGAACAGGAGGCAGAAATTAAAGGAAATGGATTTTTTCTGAAGGAGGGAATATTAATGCAAAAATGGAGAGATGTGAAATGTGATAATGACAATTGCAGAGAAGGAAGTCAGATTGTGGTACCAGCCATATATCGTAATGACATCTTACACATGGCTCATGACACGCCATATGCTGGTCATCTAGGAGTGAACAAGACTTACCGTCGAATTCTTCCGTACTTCTATTGGCCTGGACTACATCGTGACGTCACAAAATACTGCAAGTCATGCAATACATGCCAGATAGTTGGTAAACCTAACCAGACTATACCGGTAGCACCTCTAAAGCCAATACCTGCCTTTGCAGAACCATTTAGCCACTTGCTAATAGACTGTGTAGGTCCTTTGCCTAAAACAAAGACAGGACACCAGTACTTATTCACTATAATGTGCACTGCCACGAGATACCCTGAAGCTATTCCGCTACGCACCATTAACGCAGATAAGATATCTGACGCACTGATTGCATTTTGTTCAAGATACGGTCTTCCAAAGACTATACAGTCAGACCAAGGATCTAACTTTACATCAAAGCTGTTTAACCAGGTCTTAAAGAAACTAGGCATCCAACATGCAACTTCAACTGCGTACCATCCGCAAAGCCAAGGTGCCCTAGAAAGATATCATCAGACTCTGAAAACCATGCTCCGCACATACTGTTTTGAGAACACTGAAGACTGGGATCGCGGTATTCCATTCGCTCTTTTCGCGACTAGAGAAACTGTGCAGGAATCTCTTGGATTCAGTCCGTTCGAGTTAGTGTTTGGACATTCAGTTCGAGGACCTCTAAAACTGTTGCAGGAAACCTTGTTAAATTCTGATGAAGAGACTGGACTCGTAGCTTATGTGGAACAATTTAGCAATAGAATCTATCATGCTTTTAATCATGTTAAAGATAATCTTTTGCAGGCTCAGAAAAGAATGAAAGGGTACTATGATGTCAAGGCCAGATCCCGATGTTTCCATCCTGGTGATAAAGTCCTCATGTTGACCCAATTGTCTGGACAACCCCTGAGTGCAAAATATACAGGACCATATCAGGTTTTAGATAAAATCAGTGATGTAACATACATTGTAAAAACCCCTGATAGAAGGAAAACACAGAGACTGTGCCATATAAACATGCTAAAACCTTATGTTGTTAGGGAAGAACAAACTGACATTAGGCCAGTGAGTGCTATCAAAACTGTTGAAACACCCCCGCCTAAATTTAAAAAGACAATCATAGAAAGTAAACTTCAGAACACTGAAGCACTTAAAAACCTCAATGATAAACTGGCACATCTAGACTTAGGTGAACAGACTTCTATCAAGGGTTTAGTCTATGATCATGTAAATTTGTTTAGTGATATTCCTAACAAAACAACTTTGGTTACCCATGATGTAGTTTTAAAAGATGATAATGTTAAACCTGTCAAACAACATCCGTATAGGGTTAATCCCATACAACTTGAACACATCCGTAAAGAAATTGATTATATGCTGAGCAATGATATAATTACTCACAGTAACAGTGATTGGTCATCCCCATGTGTGTTGGTTCCCAAATCTGATGGTTCACTACGCTTTTGTGTAGACTATAGGAAATTAAACCAAGTGACAAAAACAGATTCGTATCCCATACCACGGATAGATGATTTAATCGATAGAGTAAGCACTGCAAACTATGTAACTAAGATTGACTTACTAACAGCTTATTTCCAAATCCCATTGACAGATAGGGCTCAGGAGGTATCAACTTTTGTCACTCCTGATGGATTATATAAGTTTAAAGTAATGCCATTCGGAATGGTCAATGCTCCAGCTAGTTTTCAAAGACTAATAAACACTATTATCCATGATATCCCACAATGCCATGCATATCTGGACGATATCGTAGTGTTCAGTAATAACTTTAATGATCATCTAGATCAGTTAAAACTATTATTCCAAAAACTAAAACAGGCTAATCTTACTATAAACCTAGTTAAAAGTCAATTTTGCCATGCAGAAATTGAATATTTAGGTCATGTAGTGGGTAATGGCAAAGTAAAACCAGTGAATGCCAAAGTCAAAGCTATACAGGAATTCCCTGTCCCTAAAACGCAGAAACAACTTCGAGGATTTCTGGGTATGGCCGGGTACTACAGGAAGTTTTGTAAAAACTTTTCTATTATCACTTGCCCTTTGACAAATCTCTTGAGAAAGAAAAATCAATTTAAGTGGACTCAGGAATGTGACCAAGCCTTTAATGATATAAAAGACATACTGACCAAGGCACCAGTATTAGTCTCACCTGATTATACTAAACCCTTCAGAATAACGGTAGACTCGTGTAATACAGGAATGGGCGCGGTAATCTCACAAATAGGAGATGATTCACTTGAACATCCCATTAGCTTTTGTTCAAAAAAATTTAACCCACATGAGGTAAATTATAGCACAATAGAGCAGGAATTACTAGGACTTATCCAAGCATTGAAACATTTCAATTACTATGTAAATGGTTCTCAGTTCCCAATCGAGATATTCACTGATCACAATCCACTAGTATTTCTTTCCCGCATCAAACAAAATCAGCGCATTCTAAGATGGAGTTTGTTTATTCAAGCTTACAACTTAAAAATAACTCACTTATCTGGAAAAGATAACATCGTCGCGGACACCCTATCGCGCATGTAACAAATGTATAAGGAAATAGATAACTTCATGTATATATTCTGATAATCCTAACTAAGAGAATTGGATCATTTAAAATATAAATGCATGAATACATGAATATGTTGTGATTATTTTATGCAATATCTTATGCCTTATTTTATGCCATGAATATTTCCATTTGCTCAAACAAATATTATTATTGTTGTAAGAAAAAAGAAAAAAAAACCTAATAAGTTACTTTTAAGTATTATTGATTTATGGACATAATTTTCTTTATTAGTAAGATAATGAATGAACAGAAATGTACATCCTTATTTTGAAACAATCAAACTATAGTTGTGATTATGTAAAAACCAAGATAGAGTAATGTGCATACACTTCACATGCTTACACACTTAAGATTAAATTCTTACTCTTAAGTTTATTTAAATATTAATTTCATTTAAGTTGAATTAATTAATGATTGAATTGTTTAATATGAGAACATTAGTTATGTTGATTTTTACCTTATAAATAAGATGATGATGTTTATAAGGAATGATATCTCAGAGAGTATAATTTTTAGAATAACGCGAACATGTGTTATGGTCTAAGGATAACTTGAGATCCTATATGATGAGGGTTTAATAGAATAAATTATTTCCCTTACTTGTCTTATTTAACGGACTACCCAGGTGGAGTCAATTTTTTTTTGTATATTGTTTAGAACTAAAGTTAAGTGCAGGCGGTTCTAAAAGAAATTGCACACTTCTATTGTTTAGTATGCAATGTTCTTTTCCTTTTGGTATGGGCGACTGTTACGAAACGTAAATTCCCTACATTGTAATGTTAATAAACCAACTAAACCATTTAAGCGAATTGCGTTTAAACGATACAAAATATTTCTCAGCTCACGGTTTTCCCCGGGTTTTTCCTAACCTAATTAAAGCATTATTGTTTTTTTATTAACCTCGATAAAAACATGAACTGTGCACGCGAATACAGCATGTCAAGGTCGTCCGGTCTCTCCTTATTTTGTTAGAGCATTATTGCTTCTTCTTAATAAAAAGTATCTGTTCACGCAGTCAGCACGCAGGCTTGATTAAAATTCTCGTGTCACTAGGCTGTCGGGTTTTTCCAACGATTGACCCGTAATATATTTCTACGCAATTCGACACTTTAGTCAGTTCTTGGCTTGCATTCGATCTAGTAACATCAAATATACTCCGCTCTGAGTATCATTTCTATTTGATTTGTATTATGGAAAATTTATTATTCTACTATTAACTACAATGCTATATGTTCATTGAGGATATTCATTACTAATTGGAATATGTGTATTTCTTGATTGTGTATATAATATTATTTGGATTCCTACTGGATTGATGTTGTAAATTAAACCAAATTTATCGTTGCTTTCTACACAACTTGGTTAACGTCAATATTTCAAAGTTATATACATGTGTGTATGTGTAATATTTATACAACTATTTTAATAATCTACACTACCACTCAACATCGAGGTTCTTGCTGTATAATATGAGCCACACCAATAATTATACATGAAGTAAATCAACTGAAAACTCTAAAGCCACGTTATGTGAATTGCCAGGGGATACTAAGAACCACGGAATACTCTAGACAACTACAAATAAACTTCAGAATGATATAATAAGATCTTCACTAATACAAGGATACTCACACTAACAATAACAATACTATAACTATCATTTTCATAAATTGAATGGGGGCTCTAGCCGTAATAACATTATAAATTATAATTATACTTGTGTGATAAATAGAAGGTCTCATCCATAATTTATTATGGTGAATAAATTGCCTTGTAATACTATATATATATATATATATATATATACTGTTCAATATACTTTCATTATTCGTTGGTTGTGCCTTGTATGGGAAAACATCTCGTATTTAAAACACACTTACAGTTATCACCAACCTTCTGCTTTAAAAATAAAGTAGACAAAATAAATGTAGGCCAATAACACCTGAAGGAATGACCTGACTATGGAACCACCCGGCACGTGACTTGCAGACGTAACATTTTTTTTGTTACCTGTAGCCTTCGGTTCCTTTGATGTGGTTAACACCAGTGTGGACTATTTTTTTTAAGTGATGCAATTAACGGAACAGTTAAACTTCATTTTAGACACAGAGAGAGGGGGAGAGAAGAAGAGGGAGAAACAGAGATACGAAAAAGATAGAAAGAGATAAACGAGAGTACAATAAAGAGAGAGAAAAGATAGAGAAGGGTAGAGAAATATAAAGAGAGAAAGAAAGAGAGAGAAAGGAAGAAAAGAAAGAGCGAGAGACAGAGTAAAACAGAGACTGAAATAGAGAAAGGAGACAGACATGAAGAAGAACAAAGTTAATGTAAAAGAGAGAGAAAATCAGAGAGAAAGAAAGCGAAAGAGATCGAGAGAAAGAGATAGAAAGACAGAGAAAGAGACAAAGAGAAAGACGGAGAGAGAGAGAGATAAACACAGAGACATTCACACATGTTTTCACCACATGATCACAAAGCATTCCATAATTCAGTTTCCAATGCTAAATTTAAAAACACAACGTTTCTTTTATGGTACAAAGTGTTGTTGTATTTTAATGGGGTTTTCACGTTTATCTGTCTGCTAGTAACGATGTGTTTGAATAATTTCATTTTGAACACGATATTTAGGCCAACACTCATTTGTAACCAAATCAAGTTAAGTTTATGTTCCGAGTCTGGTTCTAGTTGTTGGAAAAGTTGTCTGGTTCTAGTTGTTGGAAATGTTCTCCTTCTTTAGAGTTTAGTTGTTCTTTTTTTCTTTTTTCTTTTTTTTTAATTGGAGTTATCTGGTTATGCAAGGAGCGTGTGGCGAAACTAATGTAAGGTATAAATAAGTAAAAAAAATGTATTATCTGTCTATCCGTCTATCTGTCTATCGGTCTGTCTATCTGTCAATCCGTCTATCCGTCTCTCGATCTATCTGTGTATCCGTCTATCCGTCTGTCTGTCTATCGGTCTATCTGTCTATCCGCCTGTCTGTCTATCGGTCTGTCTGTCTTCTTACCTACCTATATATTTATTTACGTAGGCTATATGTTATCTCTATTATTGGTACTATACGTTGGATAAGCCGTCAGTGTGCTAGGATAGACATTCCGAAGGTCCCGGGTTCGAATCCGGGTTGGCACCATTATTTCTTTCCTCATTGGTTTGGACAGAGTTTAGTATTTCCAGCTTGTATGAGCACTGGACATTAGTTGGTGGAAAAGTCAAGGAATTGGGAACTTGTACTGGCCACCCAGTCCCCTTGTATACCGCTGCCACGGAAACTTTGTGAAACGCTGCTAGACTTGTTGAGCACATGGTGAAAGTGATACTTTTACTTTGCCACACAAAACACACGACACAATACCCACTTTTACTTTGCCACACAAAACACACGACACAATACCCACTTTTACTTTGCCACACAAAACACACGACACAATACCCACTTTTACTTTGCCACACAAAACACACGACACAATACCCACTTTTACTTTGCCACACAAACACACGAGACAATACCCACTTTTACTTTGCCACACAAAACACACGACACAATACCCACTTTTACTTTGCCACACAAACACACGAGACAATACCCATCAATCAAACCTGATATTTATCAAACCTTAAACATCAGAAATGACGAAGATAACGTATTAGTTCCTTTATTAAAATATGTTTCGTTCAGGCCTAACGCAAAGATTGCTATGACCAGAGTCCGAAGATTATGAAGAGATGGAGTTACCCCCCTCCCTTTTGTAGCCTCCGGAGTTTCCCGGTGAGATGTGGATCCCATTGGTTACTTCCTTGTTGTTGTTGTTTTTTTAACAGACAAAGGGACATAATTGCTACATTCTCGAGAGATAACTTAGGATGAAGAAATTTAATACAATTTCACCAGAGGGCGTTGTTGTAGCCTCAACCTTCCTCCCCCTCCCCCCTGTCTTCCTTCTTGTATCCCACAAAGAGGGAATTAAAAAAAAAAAAAAAGTTATATTATTATAGTTAGCTGGAAGTCGATCAATAAATATACATATTTTCTTAATGTTTTGTGGGAATTATGTTTACCTTTATTTTGCTTTACTTTATTTTACTTAAGATTGTTTGATAGGATTTGGTGGAAAGATTACATAAATTAAAACTTATTGAAAGCGATAGGTGGATAGTGTATTTAAATGGAAAAAAATGATAGGTATTTGGAAAAACTATAAATAAATTGATAGATTATTAAATATTTTCTTAATGTTTTGTGGACATTTTATTAAAACTTTTTTTTTTTATAAACGTAAGATTTGTTTTTAGACATGGATAGATTGAGATAGATTGTTGGAAATGGATTGATATGAATTGATGGAAAGATTAGATAGATTAGAACATATGGAAAGAGATAAAGGTGGATATATTTATAAATGGAAAAAAAGATAGATTAGAGTTAGATACATGTAAAAAGATAGATTAGAGTTAGATATATGTAAAAAGATAGATTAGAGTTAGATATATGTAAAAAGATAGATTAGAGTTAGATATATGTAAAAAGATAGATTAGAGTTAGATATATGTAAAAAGATAGATTAGAGTTAGATATATTTAAAAAGATAGATTAGAGTTAGATATATGGAAAAAGATAGATTAGAGTTAGATATATGGAAAAAGATAAATTAGAGTTAGATATATGGAAAAAGATAGATTAGAGTTAGATATATGGAAAAAGAGAAATAAATAGATAGATGATTGGCAATAGATAGGTAGATAAGTGATAGATAGATGATATATAGATAAAAGAGATACATAAATAGATGATAGATTGATAATAGATGGTTGACGGATAGAAAAATGATAGATATATGCTAATTAAATGCATAGATAGATAGACTGATTGATAGATAAGTACATAGGTAGATACAGAGATAGATAAATAGATGATATAGATAGATCCAAGCTAATCCATTTCCAATCACCAACACCAGACTGCTATCAATACCGGTGATGTAGCTTGCTGTACACGATTAACACCCAAAGATGGACATTCTCAATAAACCGAAGAAGAAGACCCCTGAAAGAAAACCACTGACCCTTTATCGATCAATGTCAATTCGTCCACTCTTTCCCAATAACTTCACCTCCCTCCCGTCCCATCCCTTCCCCCCCCCACTCCTCTACCACCACCCTCCCCGAAAAAAAAGCCCCCCCTGCCCATCCCGTGCCTAAAAGTTTCAAGGTCTATATTTTATTCTACTTGGTGAGAGAGAGGGACGAAGGGGAGAGAACTGCATCTAACGCACTTTTTTCCCCTTCTCTCCCTTACTCTTTCGTTTTACGTGCGGGACTTAAAAAACTACTTGAAGTACTCAACATTTTACGTTTTGTCCCGGTTTCCCTTATCACCGGGAAAATATCAGACTGTGTAAGCGACTCACGTCTGCTTGATAATGTCCAAGTGCTAAGTTTATTATTTTTTTCAACTCAGTTGTGTTTTTTTTTTTTCTATTTCCATGGATTGATCAGTGCTACATAAAAAAACTGTGCTTGCTTGTGTTGCAAAAATTGTTCGGATTTTTCATTCACATCTGTGAACTTGAGATTTTTCGCGTTCATTTTATTTGTACAGTATTTATATTGGTGTTATGGTTAATTTTGTTTCATTTCTTTATAAACATATATAATTGTGTTATTTAGTTGATGAAAAGCTTTTGTGGCAATTTCGTGTGGAACTTATTCTTTTAACTGGCATACATTACTTTACTTTACTTATGATTTCATTGCGTTCTGATATTTAGTTTGACAATTAATGTCATTAAATATCTGTTTAAATACATTTTAAAGATTAATTCAATTTACAAATATATTATATATATATAATAAACCGTGATGAATTATGTAGACGGATAGACCATAGCGTTTTCAGACCGACGTCAAACACGAGTGCTTCCTTACAGCTTATTGTGTCAGAAGAGGGTCTATTCCTCATAAGTTTGCCTCGTTGGGCACCAGATCCTGGATGCGAGTATACATCCCTGGTCAATTATTATAGAGCTCTATTGTAAGTTAAAATACGTCACGTTATTTTCGAAATTTGAGCCTTTTTCTTTCAGAAAAGAATAATGGGTAAATTTGTAATGCAATATAGCACAACTTTGTACAATTAAAATAATGTGTTGGGGAGAAATGTTTTTCACGTTTCCTACAATATCCCAAAATAAAGTGACATTACGCAACGACGTCTCTGATATTTCGTGCATGTTATTAGATCTATAACGTTTGGTTATTTTCTCACTCATATTTTATGGACGTGACACGAATAAGAAGGTGTTTTTTTGTTATTTCAATTTAATTCACTCGATATCTATATCAGCACATACCACTGCATTGGTGTCGGGTGTGGAGGGGCGGGTATGTGTGGAACTACCAATGGCGACACCCGCTAGATTAGAACCCGGTTGTGCAGACAGGGTTCTTCTGGTTATAAAATGTTTAACAAACCGTTTTCCTTATGTTTATTAATTTTTTAAAAGTAAAAAAAAAAAAGCAATTTTTAAAATTTTGTTCAACTCATTATTTGATATTTTTTACTACCACCCATTTATTAAATATACCTCCCGCCCTATTATAAAAGAATAGTAAACATATTGAATGTTTACCTATTTGTTACCCACTAACGAGTGAGCCGTTAAGGGAGAGATGGACATCGTGCAATTCTTAATCTTTCAAAGCAATGCATTACGCCATATGGCTAACTTCAATTCAACCACAAAGCCACTAAATGGCCGACCACAAAAACAAACTAATTAAATTAAAAAAAAAATTATAACATAAAAGGGCCACC